>LPNX010213064.1:4371-38217 GCA_001517045.1 Pseudotsuga menziesii
AACAACAGCAAAATAGTTTCAAAACATTGCTGAAACCTCAAGCTAGATTGTTTCTATCAGCTGAAAGGAGAATATGGGAAAAAGTGGAAAGATAAACAGAGCTGAGCCCTCAGACCTAACTTGGGTTCAAAAGCTTCCAGACTCTGCAGAGATGTTTCAACAGGCAGGGTGGTTGAGTTTTTTCAAGAAGATTGATGGTTTTAATTCTCACGTGTCTTGCAAATTTGCCAAAGGACTCAAAGAAGATATGATCATGATGGATGCTCTGAAATTTAAGCTAACTGTGGAGTTAATATCAGAAGCTACTGAAATCAGAAATGAGGGAGAGCACTGGTTTAAAAAATCACCTTTTGAATTTGACCCCCAAAGATATTTATTGCCTAATGTCATTCCTAACTGGAGCAAAGGGATCCCCATTCAAAATTTTAGAAAGGAGTGGATTGAGCCTTTAAGAATCCTTCAAAGTTATGTGACTTGTGAAGGAAGATACTCCTTTTTCTTTAAATACCACTTCAGGTTCCTGCAGCACTTAGTAGGGGTGTCTAAAATGAATTTGCCTTTCTTTTTCTTAAAAAGCCTGCAGAAGATGTCAAGCAAAATAAAGGAACAAGATGATCACACCTCACAGTCGCTGTTTCAACATGGCCTCATCAAACTAATTATCACTACAGTGTTGCAGCATGAGGGAAGGAATTGGGATTTCTTTTTATTTTGGTCTGACATTCATCCTCAAAAAGAAGACCAACAACCAAGAAGACAAACTGACAAAGGTAAGGTGATGATCAAAAAGCTAGGTCACTCAGTCCCATCTACAAGCAAGGACGATATCAAAGCCAAGAAGGTGATAGAGCAAGTCTCAGAACATGCAAAGGATGATAGTCAGTTCAAAGTGGTTTCAGAGTATCCTAAAGCCAAATACTCATTGTTTGCAGGTGAAGAGGTACAGCCTGGTTTGACTGTTGATATGGAGCGAGCTGCTACTCTTGAGCAAGCTAAGACTGTTGATATGGAGAAAGCTGCTACTCTTAAAGAAGAATTACAAACTAAATCAAGGAGCCCCCTTACCATCATATCTGAAGATGAAGGTTATCTGTTGGAGGATGAACAGCAGCTTATCATGACTGAACCAAGTATAGAAGCATGTTGAGACTTTACTACCTCAAAGGTAAAATCAGACAAGTCTAAGAAAAAGAAAAAGAAGGAGGTAGCTTCATACAGAAGATCATACAAAAGGCCTCAAACCAGACCTACTAACAAGCTGAGATGGAACATGAAGAAGCTGCTTAACCCCAAACTAGAGTCCAAACAGGAAGCTGTGGTGATTAGTTCTTCCTCTAGTGAAAAAGCAGAAATGGTTGAAAAGAACAGTAAAGGTAAAAGAAAGAGAGCTGTCCAGCCTTCCTCCTCTTCTAAACCTGCAGAGACGAAGCTTAGGTCTGAATTAGTTGAAATAATTGCTGAAATTAAAGACAGACTTACCAAGCAGCAAGAAAAAGATACAGCAAAGGCACATGCTTTTGGAGATCCTAAATTGGATGAAGAGGATCAGGATATTCTCAGGCAAGCAGGATATTTAGTAGAATTAGTTGTTCATGATGATTTTTCTGATCTTTTAATACAGGAGGACAATATATCAGAGATCCCAGATTTTGATGAGGAAAATGTACAGGAAAGCATTCAAAGATACAGGAAACACATGAAGCACCTGCAAGAAATGAATGTTGGAGTATTCAAAGTTAATAAAGAGCTGGTAGAGAAATTGCAGGATATGCATAAGCATTTTTTGGAGCTGTCAGAAGTTTCTAAAGAAGTCCTTAGCAGGAAAAGGGTTGCTGACAGGTACTGTGAAAAGCTGGAGAAGACTGTTGACCACTTGCAACAGGAAATTGAAGAATTGCAACAAAAGTTAGCTGACATGAAGAAGAAGCATAAAAGGGCAAAGAAGAAGTCTTCAAGTTTAGATGGTATATCTCTTCTTGTGGAGGCAGCGAAGGAGCTTTGAGGCAGTTTGTAGTTAGCTGTTATTTAAGATGAATAGTTTATTTTGGTTAAGTGTTTGCTATTTTTAGCAATTTGTAATTTTTGTAAAAAACAATTTTTGACTTTACCCTCCTTGGTAATTCGATGGGAGCAGTTAGAAAGTGAAACCTAACTGATTTTGAGATGATGTCTATTTAGAAGAGTTAGGAAGTCATTGAAAAGGTTCTATTTTTCTGGGAGCATCAGGAGGTTTGTGGGCTACTATACTTTCAGGCTTATTCAAAGATAAGTGCTGTAACTCTCTTGTACATTTACTGATGAAACTATGGATATATGACTCTTTACCCTACTTTTGGTCTGTGTTGGCTTTACTGTGAGTTTATTTAGCTTCTTAATTGACAATTTCAGTGCTGGTTAATGTGTGTTTTCTAGCAGTGCTTGTCCATTATGTGTAAACTTCAATACAGGATTTTGGTTATATTTTTATGATATATATGCATCTTTATCAGTGATTGTGTTTGATTTAGTTGTTGCTTATCTGATGAATGTATTCCTTGCATGCTCTTGAAGTTTATGACCAAAACATATAAAACAGAAACCGTAAACCCTAGTTTGAATTAATTTTACTCTTGAGATTGTGTTGGCTTGTTCCCCTAGCCTTAGGAACAATTTCTGGCACAAACAGGGAGCACTTGTCTTATTCGTTAAAAAGAAAGACGGCACACTACATCTATCTATAGACTATCGTCAACCAAATAAAATGACAATTAAAAATAGATATCATCTGCCCCACATCGATGATTTGTTTGACTAGATACACGGAGTGACGATATTTTCAAAAATAGACTTGAGATCTGGATATCATCAAGTCAGAAGTAAAGACGGAGACATCTTTAAAACTACTTTAAGAACCCGATATGGGAATTATGAGTTTTTAGTTATTACATTTTGGATAACGAATGCTCCAACAACTTTTATCTACTTAATGAAAAATGTATTAAGTAATTACTTAGATATATTTGTAGTCGTCTTCATAGATGACATATTAATTTATTAAAAAATGAAAGAAGAACATGATGAACACTTCCATATAATACTACAGGTTCTGAGAGAACATAAACTGTATGCTAAGTTTAGTACATGTGAATTCTACAAAGATAAAATATAGTATCGATATCACGTGATATCCAAGGAAGGAATATCAGTAGACTTAGATAAGATAAAAACAATAATGGAACATCCTATTCCCAAATATGTAACAGATGTACGATCCTTCATGTGAATTATGGGTTGTTACAAGAAATTTATAGAAGGATTCTCAATGATTGCGAATCCCATAACATCATTACAGAAAAAAGGAAAAATTATTTGTGTGGGATCAAAAGTGTGAAGAAAGATTTAATAAATTAAAGGAATTGTTAACTATTACACCTATACTAAAAATAACAGATCCAAACAAGGATTTCGTTATATGCACGGATGCATGCAATGAAGGCTTGGGCAGATTACTAACACAAGAAGGTCACGTAATCGCTTATGAATCAAGGAATCTAAAAACACATCAAAATAATTATGCAACATATGATTTAGAGCTGGCTGCCATAATTCATGCTCTGAAGATGTGGTGCCATCATCTAATTGGTAAAATATTTCTATTGATGTATGATGACATAAGCTTAAAATATTTGTTTGATCAACAAAATATGAACGCAAGGAAAGCTAAATGGTTAGCCTTCCTTAGCGAATATGATTTTGAGATCAAACACATCAAAGGAGAGGAAAACAAAGTGGTTGATGCCTTAATAAGAAATGCAATAACGAATTTTATAGCTCCCATTAGCAGTTACAAAACATAATTGGATGATAAATTGGAAGAAGGAATAAATATGGACAAGGAATACTAGAATCTAAGAGAAGTAACCAATAACAAATCTAAGAATCTAAAAACATATTACAGTTCAAAAGAAAAAGGATTAATGCTATATAAAAATAGATTGTATGTACCTAACGTACCCAAAATTAAGTTGCCGATTTTAAATGAAGTGCATACAATTCCTTATTCTGGACATTTGGGGTATCAAAAAATGATAACAATGTTAAGAAACGAGTATTTTTGGCCTAATATGAAGAAAAAAGTGGTTGAACATATAGTTAGGTGTATAGAATTCCATCAAGTTAAAGTTGAGCATCAACACCTAGAAGGTCTTTTGCAACCATTTCCAATTCCAAATTGGAAGTGGGAAGTTACCAGTCTTGATTTTATAACTGGTTTTCCTAAAAATAAGAAGCAAAATGATTCAATAATGGTAGTGGTAGACAAACTAAGCAAGGAAGCACATTTTATACCTATTAAAATAACTCATAAGGCTGCTAACATTGTTGACATCTTTATGAAGCAAATTTTTCGATTGCACATAATTCTAAAGGCAATAATTTCTGACAGAGATCCTATGTTTACTGGAAATATTTGGAAGGTATTGTTTAAAGGACTAGATACTAAATTTAATTTTAGTACTTCTTATCATCCACAAACAGATGGAGAAACAGAAAGATTCAATAAAGTTCTATAAGACATGTTACGAATGTATGTTAGAGACTATCCCAAAAAATGGGAAGATTATTTTCACTTAGTCGAATTTGCATATAATAATTATTATCAAGCTCCACATAAACTTAGTCCTTTTGAAATATTGTATGGTAGGAAATGTAATACTCCCATTTCATGGAGTAATTTGATTGATAGATTGATGTTAGGACCTGAATTTTTAAAAGAACTCAAACTAATAGTGAAACAGGTACAAAGCAATTTGAAAACTAATCAGGACAGACAAAAGAGTCATGCAGACCTTAAAAGGACTCGAAAATAATTCCATGTAGGAGAGCATGTATTTATCAAGGTAAGACCAGGAAAATCTTCTCTAAGTTGGAGAGTTGTGCTAAATTTGTACCCATGTATTGTGTACCATTAGAAATATTGGCAAGTGTTTGACGAGTGGCATATCAGTTATATTTTCCACCTAATATTAGAATACATAATGTATTTCATATTTTCATATTGAAAAAGTATGTGCACAATTCTACTCATTTGATCGATTGGAATGTTATTCAGGTAGAACCTGAATAATATTTTCAGGTGGAACTGGACTGTATTCTCAATAGGAGGGATATTTCTCTCTGGAATTGCACTATTGGATATGTAAAGGTGCAATGGAAACACCTTAGTCCAGATGAAGCAACCTGGGAATTGGAGAATCATATGCGGGAGGAATATCCAGCTTTATTCTAGGAAGACTAAGAATAAACTTAAGCAACATTGAGGACGATGTTGAACTTAAAGGGGCGTGTTTGTAACCCACCTAAAACAAAAAAATAAATATTTTTATTTATTTGAGAAAACATTATGATAAAATTTATTGTAAATTTTTTATGACACATATCCAAAGGAGACTGTTGAAAGAGTGTTCAATGAACCACTAGGAGGAATGTGTAGCTATATAAGGCTACATGACAAGTGACAGCACTAGCATTTCACTTTTTAGTTGTTGTAGGAAGATAAATCCCTAAAATTGCTGTCATGTTCCCTAAGAGGAGGAACTGAGTAGGTGGATCATTTAATTTCAAAACTGACCCAAATACCTAGGAAATATTATAAATACCATTGAATTGAAGATGAGGCTCACTACATTCTATTCCAAGTAAATAAACCTTGTGAGTGCTGCAAACTGAACTGTCAGGCACATAAGGAATTCGATGAGGGGATAACTAAAGTGAAATTGGTGACAATTAAGTATTCTATTAAGTGCTAAGTTATAGAGATTCTCTATGTGGGATGTTACATAACATATTCATTCTAGTGGTTCAGTGAATAGGCTCGGGGGTCCTAAAGCAAGTGATATTGGATTCTTTTAGGAGATGGTTTGGATGAACAGTCTCCTTTGGGTGTTTGTCCCCCTTCTCCAAATTATCCAGGTTCTAAACTGTTTGTTATTTATCTGTGATTTAATTCTATATATGTATTTTGTTTATAAAGTATGTTTAGTATTTACAAATTTTAATGGTAACTGTTCCATAATGTATGTGTTGTGTAAAATAAAAGTTGTAGTTACTTTCATATGATATTATAACCAATTTTTTATGTTCATTACTCTAATGGTATTAAGATATATAATTACAGTCATATATTAGGATAATATTTGATATATATACAATATATCAAATCCCCCTCTTATCACTTGATATAGTCAAAAAAATCCACTCATATGATTTTATATTATCATATTTTTCCTTATTAGTATTAGCTAACAGTTAAATCATGGTTTAAATAATCATATAAATCTATGCAAGAATAAATATAACTCTACAGAATATATATATATATATATATATATATATATATATATATCATAGTATTTAAATGCTTAGTACTAAAGCCATTATCTTCCAAGTTAGAATCGTAAAGTATAAACAATAAAATAATTATATTGTTAAACCATTTACAGATTAGGGGTAGTGACATTTAAAACACTTAGCATTTAAATTAAAGAGTAATATTTTTTCAAGTGTTCAAACCTTGTAAACCCTCTATAGTCGAATGGAAATTATACTATAACCAAGGTGTTAAAAGTATCGATGTTGAACTCTAACCAAACAAGAAATCTATTAATAGATTTACGGCTCAAACCCTGATATAGATATATTGTGTAAATGGCCATCAAATTGTAAAATTCCATGACATAGCCACCATCACATTCGCCTCGCGGCCCAAATGTTTCTCAAACTATAGGTACAATAAACTAAGTTTTGTTAATAAGAACTAATACTAGGTTTCTAGATCGAAACCCGCCGAAGACTTTCGGCTAAAACAAGAATTAAAACTACTCCATTGTAATAAAACTTCCAACTCATAAATTTAGCTGAACTCGAGTTCGAATCCCATAGGGGTGGCTATGCCCACAAGCAATAATTCAATTTATAAACTATGAAATCGTAAATCCATCTACTCTTAACACAAACTCTTTACAACACAAAACGAGAACATCCCACTACTTACTTTGACAAAGCATTTCTCTAGAATAAAAGTAAAAATAAAAAGAGAGAAATGTCCTCTCAGCCTTAGCATTATGATTGTTTTATCTACTGTAGTATTCATGAATGGATTCACTTCCTTAAAGTATTTCTTGAAGAACAAAACTACAGAGTTTTAATGGAGACAACATCCATACCACATGTCTAAGAACCAAATCGACTATGTAATGCATTATCAAACCATTACAAGAGTTTCTTATAAAAACAAAACATTTACAGGTTTTGGAGTGACAGTCAAACGACTGCTCAAAACACTACTTAAAAATCAGGAACTCTGTCATAACAGAGCTAAGTAAGCACATTACAGTATTTCACACCATGAAATGCCTCAAGGGTGGAACCAAAAAAGGTTACCCTTTTTTTCTTTAACGATAAGGAAACACAAGAATAATTCCATGCCATGAGAACGCTTCCCAAGCCAGAGCCACAAGTCTCAGAGCCACAGAAAGAAAGGTGATAGGTTTTTCCAGAGCCAAGACTCCAGTACTGTGATGACCCTTCATAATTCCTAGTGCAGTAGCCTGAATTCAAACCCTCCTCCACATACAACATTCAGAGGTTAATATAAAGATAAAAAATTATATTCATAATAGTGAAAACAATAAGGTAAGAAAGGTAAGGAAATTACCCTATAATATTAAAAGGGATGACAAACCACCAAGCTTATGCAGATATGAACTGAAGGTTGCAGGCCACGAGCCAACTTTTTACAAACATTTTTCTTTATGTCGAGAGTGTTAGGTTGATATCCTAAATGCTAAAGGCTGAGGCAAAGAACTCATCTCTCTCCCTCTACTATTCACATTTGTGCATAAACAAAAATAAACGCAGCAACAGACTGATAACAGAAATCTAGGAACACTTAAATCATTAGGGTTTTTTGATGTGACTTACATGCTCCCGAGCTGGTGCATTAAAGAAATCTTGTGGCCTATGCAATGTCGCATTTAGTCCAAGAACCTAAACATAAAATCACTATAGTTTCCATGTCTTTTATTTATCATCGATGTCATAATGTTTTTCTTATTGCATTCTTATATTGTCTTATTGTCAGGATAGCTTTGTTTTCCATTTTTGTCTTTTGCTTAGGCATTTTCTTAGGATTTGTTGTATATCCTATATATTAGGACCTTGTTATAACTAGGATGTTGTAAGCCCTTTACCATCTTTACCTGCAAGAAGTTATATAAGGGTTGCATTATCCATATGAGCTAAGTAAGGCTTGTAACCCACTTTCCTAGCATCTAAATAGGGATAAATAACATTCAAAGGAAAACAAAACCATTAATCACAACAACTTTAATTAACATAAAATAAACATGACATTCTTTCATAACTTGATGTCAAGAAAAGTAGTGTTGACATAATGATAAGACACATAATAATATTGTTGGAATATGTTTAGGTGCATTAGATAAATTATTACAAACACAAGCGGAATATTGTCTAGATTAATGGATTTAATCCTAAAGACTTTTGGAAGTTTGTCGTAACAATATTAAAGCGCAAATTTAAAACACAATATGGATATAATTGTTCTTTTACAATTGCAGTTAAGACTCTATTTAATTTTTTTGTTTTATTTATGGAATTTAGGAGATGTTAGAATTTTATGTGTTATACAACTTACAAACTGTTATTTTATATAATTTAATTATTATTGATATCTTGTAGTTTTATGAATTATACCACATTTCCTCCATTGTTATTGATTATATTATTTCCTTATCATGATGTTCTAATTCATGAAACCATAGATGTTTTATTTTCCACATCTTTTCCTGAAATCTAAAGAAAAATGGATCTTAAAAAAATCACCCACCGTCCAACAGTGTGCATCAAAAACCTTATAGACGGACCAAGGTTGAGACGTCGATTTCAAATCAATGTTCTACATCCTGGGAGATGAAAAATTTCCAAGCAAAAAATTTAGAGGGAGATAGGGAATAAATTCAACATTAATCATACACAAAAAATATTTATATACAGTTTTTGTACATATGGACAATGATCATCAGGTTTTGATTTGATATATGAAAATCTATAGGTTGCAATAAAAGATGAGTCTAACCATCGATTGTTGAAGAACGAAATTCATGATTTTTGCACAAATACCAAAAACAATATAGAGAAAAGAGAAAAGAAAATTTGTGGTGTCATGCCAAGAAAAAAAATGACTTTTGGGTCACTCTTTTCATCCTCTATATAGGAAAAAATAGTTTCAAACTACATTTTGTTCATTTTCGTATCATTGTGTTTCTTTCACAGTATCAATACATGCAGTTATATAAATGTCTCAAATATATTTTATAAGTTTGAATCCACTTTTTGAATTTTACTTTGTTCATAAATAATCCATTATCGAGCTGTACTTTATTTGTAAGTAAATTAAAAAAAAAATTGTGTTCATTTAAATAATTTAATTTAAAAAAATATTATCATTATATCAACAATAACTATGTATTTTTAATGTTTTTTTTAGTTATTTTAAAATGGATCCCAACATTTGGAGTTTACCACCACTTAAGTTTATAGATATGATCATCCCATGGGTTCCGTTTTCAACATTGATTCACTTTCGATCAATCTTTAAAATTTTTGAAGAGATATTGTCCAGAAAAACTTTTGTTAGTGCTTGGAAAAAGAACAATATAACAGATACTGGGTTTTTAATTCAATTTTGGGGACACTATCAAAACCATATTGTATATAATGTTATCAATTGTATAGGAAATACATCTTTGTTGCATGTCCCTTAACCCGAATATAGATATACGATTGAATATACAGTTGGTTCGATCATTTCTCTCTTGAAATATTGTCCTCTACCAAGGCATAAGGATTATTAAATCGTATGTAACATCTCCAAATTCAGAAGAAAAAAAAATTAAAATAGTCTTAACTGCAGCTATGAACAATATTTAACATAGTTACAACAACACTTCCAACTTTATTTATCCTTGAAATTAATTAAACAATATGATCTTTAGTTTGTGTTTATATTCATTTATCTAACGCACATAATTTTCATATTGCAACAACGATATTATGTGACTTATCGTTATAATGACAATATTTTGATTCATCATACACCACTTTTATTTACTATCGGTTAGAGTTGATGTACTTTGCTGGTTGATGTTCTAGTTCTACTTGACTTGAATACTATGTCGGAATTACCTTAAATTTCCATCAAGTTATGAAAACTATGCCATAATCTCTCTTCTTTATTTATAAACAGAGTACTTATTATTTATGCTCTAGATTGTTTGTTAAACTGCTGATTGAGATAACCAGTTGGGTTATGGTCTTACTTAGCTTGAGAGCTAACACATAGACTCTTTTATTTGAAAATGAAGGTACCCTATGAAGGAGATTCATTGCCTTACTAAGATACATTCAACGATCCTAAGGGACACGGAGAAATAATAACAAGTACAAGGGGAAACACAAAGTTATCTTTCGTTTTAAACTAGCACAAGCCAAAGGGTTGTGAACATTTCAATATTAATTGAAAGTTTGTAAAACATTAGAGTTTGGATTTTTGGTTGAATAAATTTCAACACGTTAGCATTAAAGTGATAAATTTAAGATTCTATAGCCTTCGGCTGCAGTGAAGACCCGTCAAATATTAAACCCCAAGGTTTAACTTCCCTTGTTCCTCCTTTGCACACTGTATTGTTTAGTTTCTGCCAGTGTGAGAGCCATGAATTCTCGGCTCTAGTTCTTGACATGAGTATTTGGGTTTTGTGATGTCTATGGAATGTGTTCCTACTCCTTGATTCTCCACATGTTTTAAATTTCTCCACCAGGGTTTTGAAACTTTTAGTTGAAACTGCTTTATGTGTGTAATTTAAACTCTAACTGTCGACTAAAGGGGAAAACTCCTTAGCCATTGTTGCTTCTATGGTAAGTACTTCTTGTTTTGATTTATGCTTTTTTAAATAGGTGCTTCTTGTTAGTGCCAGAAATTGTTCTCAGAATACTAGAAGAACAAGCCAACACAATCTCAAATAAAAATAAAATAAAATTGGTTTTAAGGGTTTTGGTTTTTAGTTTTGGTTGAAAACTTCATCAATCAAAGAGGAAAAAAACAACAACAAGCTAATACAGAACTGAATCATGCAAGTTGGATAAAATAGGGATCAACCACATTCCAATAAATCATAAACATTACACATGAAACACTAATTTCATCCACAGGATATAAGCATTTACATAAATAAACCTTTAAATAGGAAATGAAACTCTAGACTGAGCAATCAACTAGATCAAAATTGAAAAAGCATGACAGGTAAAAGGGCTTATCAGTTTATATATAATCAATAACATTCATCCACTTACATAAGGGTTATAAATGCTAGCTTGAGAAATCAAAGCTCCAAAAGCCTCTCCTTGAGTGAAAAATCTCACCTCAAAACTGTATGTTTGTCTTCCTTTTATCATTACAAAGGTAAAGTAGTTCCATAACTACCATCTAGGTTGAAATTTGAAACAATTACATCAATTAGTTACATTATAACTCAAAATATTTAAAGACAATTAACCCAAAAATAACAAATCAAATTTGGGGAAATTTGGTGAATTTCTGAACATTTGGGTTTCAAATACGCCTTCATATCTCTTGATCCTTGACACAAGTGCAAAACATGAGAGAGGTTGTTTTAAATGATTATGTTATGAACACAAAACTCTCTTGGTTTTTAAAAATTCCCCTTCAATTGATCGGAATACGTGCTAGAAATTTGTGATTGAAACATGAAATTATTAAATAATTCAAATCCTGAAACCTAGGCCACAAAGATGAATTTGAATATCCCAAACGATAATATATGTTGCAAAACTGAGAGAGTGTTTTGTGCATGATTCTATTGTGGACAAAAACCTCTTTTTTTTCCAGAATTTGTTTCCATCACCTCGTAATATGCTCCCAATGATAATGACAAAAACGAGAAAAACAGAAATGCTAGAGGAATCTCCTTATTAAAATATTTGACAAAGGACTCAAAAATGAGGGTTAGATTATAAAGGAAACTTGGAATAAACTTTTATTCTAAGTTTTTGAAAGCTTAAAGATATACATATTAACTATTAAGCCCAAAAGACAAACCTTAAAAATAAATTAATGAAATAATTCAACCATTAAAAGCATTAAATCCAATAGAAATTACTGATTGTCAAAAGTTCTTAAAATTAACATAAAATGTAAAATCATTTAAAACCAACGGTTGAAAATTAGGACAAAAAGAACAGATAAACTAAGAACAAGATCTAGTTATAACATCTGGCTCTTGCTGTGGGATGAAGTCCTCCTTGTGAGGATTCAAGAACCTATAGACCTTGTGCCTTATTCCTTGGGTGATGGAGTCATTTACCAAATATCTACAAATTTGTCAAACTCTGAACACATACCTCTAAAATGACAAAATACTGCTACAAACTAGCATATTGAAAAGAATCTACATTCTCATATAGCGAGCTTATTCTGTTATTTACTCCTACTTCTAATCGGAGGAAACAACCCAATCAAGTGTAATCATACTTCGAGTGAAGCCAAGAAACCATTCGACTGAGAATAATAATTCCATGCATGCTACTATTTGAGAAAACCCACAAAAGATGTGATAAATGCAATAAAGAGTCTGTAGGCAGCTGATACTTATGACTGGAAATAGGAAGTATGCCAAAAGATGGAGCATTAGATACCTTTGAAAAATACAACCCCATCCAAGAAGCCATGGGATCATGAAATTTCCAATTTAAAACTTCAATGTCTTCATTATATTCATCATAAAGTGAAGCATTCTCTTCTTATCCATTGCTATTCTTTTTAAACTTTGGCTCAATAACGAAAACCAAGGGCTCTTCAAATTGCTTCTCGGCCATTAAATAAAACCCTTGATCAAAAATTAAACAAATAAAATTATGAAAGTGACCATAAGTCAAGAATGGAAGCTTATTTCTTATATCAATAGTAATAGGTTGAAGAGCAGCAACTTCTTCTTCATAACATGATAATCTCATAGCAGGAACTAGGAAATTTCTACTATAATCTACTAAAATTATATTATCATCTAAAAAGTCAGTAAAATGATATGAAGAATCAACACGAGTGTCATTTATATCCTTGTCCATATGAAAATATGAAAATGATGAAGAAAACTATCTTAAATATGAATGTCTTCACGTTCATAAGCTTGTATATCTTCAAGATGAGCCTGATCTCGAAGCATTTTGCAAGCTCGGATGTTCTCCTCCACTCCTTTTGTATCCTCAAACAGTTGTCTTAAAGATGATGATTTCATTTCCAACAGGAAAAAAACAAGATCTGAATGTTGAGCCATAACATAATATACCATAGCAAGTTTTTCCGAAGGTCTGATCTCCGTAGGCATACTGATATAAAACTTTGAAACCTCCAATTAACTTTAGCAATTGGCTGATCATTATCCCTTTTCAAACTATTAAATTCGGAAAGAAATTGATCATAAGATTTATTCTTACCCCAATACTTCAAAAAGACATCATGTAACTCTTCCCATGATCCAATTGAATTAGCTTTTAAATTTCGGAACCAAAACCCAGCATCTCCAGCAAAGGATTTCGAAAATAACCTAATGACAACATCCTCATGCTTGATTTCAAAATTATCAATGAAATTATGAAAAGATCCTAAATGCTTCTCTGTTGTAATACGGTCTTTTCCAGTAAAATGGGGAAGATATTCAACAAATTAGGAATGGTAAGGATGTAAGAGAGATGGCAGCCTAAGAGGTTTAAACATCTTTTGTCTGAGTCTAGACTGAAAATATGTGAGTTGAAAATGAGTTTCAACAAGTTTTTCGAAAGTTTCAACAATGATGGTAGAAGGTAATAGATCAGCTTTATTCTCTACAAGATGACTAGAATAATCAGGTTCAAGAGATATGGGTATATGTATATCATGTTGCACATTTATTTCAAATGAAGGAATAGGATCAACATCAATCAAACAAGAAGAAGGAAGACCTTCTTCTTCCAAAGAGGGATATGAACTTGAAGGTTTATGATCATCGCAATAGACAAAACAAAAAATAATTCTTTTGACATGCAATGGGAAAGACAGGAAATAACTGATGAATAAGAAAAAAACCTCATGGAGGAAAGTAACAAGCTGATACCTAGTATTTCCATTTGGCCTCTTCATTTTTTTTTCAACAAAATTCTCCTTGTAGTGGAATCTTTAATCGTGGAGTCGTCGATGAAAAATTGTAGTCTAAAAGATTTTCTGACTTTGTTCACCTCTCAAAATCAGATGAATAATGATATCCCAGGGAAGATATACTTCATCTTCATCCCCGACAGCAACACCAAAGATGTTAGTGCTAGAAATTGTTCTCAGACTACTAGAAGAACAAGCCAACACAATCTCAAATAAAAATAAAATAAAATTGGTTTTAAGGGTTTTGGTTTTTACTTTTGGTTGAAAACTTCATAAATCAAGGAGGAAATAAACAACAACAAGATAATACATAACTGAATCATGCAATTTGGATAAACTGGGGATCAAACACATTCCAATAAATCATAAACATTACACATGAACACTAATTTCATCCACATGCTATAAGCATTTACATGAATAAACCTTTAAACAGGAAATGAAAT
The DNA here is from genome assembly GCA_001517045.1 of Pseudotsuga menziesii. NCBI lineage: Eukaryota > Viridiplantae > Streptophyta > Pinopsida > Pinales > Pinaceae > Pseudotsuga > Pseudotsuga menziesii. The sequence goes on from LPNX010213064.1 coordinate 19,084, forward strand.
TGTAGACTAAGCAATTGACCAGATCAGAAATGAAAAGAGAATGATATGTAAAAGGGCTTATCAGTTTATATATAATCAATAACAATCATCCACTTACATAAAATTTATAAATGCTAGCTTGAGAAATCAAAGCTCCAAAAGCCTCTCCTTGAGTGAAAAATCCCACCTCAAAACTGTATGTTTTTCTTCCTTTTATCATTACAAAGGTAAAGTAGTTCCATAACTACCATCTAGGTTGAAATTTGAAACAGTTACATCAATTAGTTACATGATAACTCAAAATATTTAAAGAGAATTAACCCAAAAATAACAAATTGAATTTGGGGAAATTTGGTGAATTTCTGAAAATTTGGGTCTCAAAGACGCCTTCATATCTCTCGATCCTAGAAACTTGTGTAGAAAATGAGAGAGGTGGTTTTAAATGCGTATGTTATGGACAAAAAAATCTGTTTGTTTTTAAAAATTCCCCTTCAATTGATCAGAATACGTGCTGAAAATTTGTGATTGAAACGGGAAATTATTAAATAATTCAAACCTTGAAACATAGGCCACAAAGATGAATTCAAATCTCTCAAATGATAATAGCTGTTGCAAAACAAAGAGAGGTTTTTGTGCATGAGACTATTTTGGACAAAAACCTCTTTTTTTTTCCTTAATTCATTTCCATCACCTTGTAATCTACTCCCAATGATAATGACAAAAATGGGAAAAACAGAGCTGCTAGAGAAATCTCCTCGTTAAAATATTTGACAAAGGACTCAAAAATGAGGGTTATATTATAAAGCAAACTTGGAATAAACTTTCATTATAAGTTTTTGAAAGCCTAAAGATATACATATTAACTAATAAGCCCAAAAGACAAACCTTAAAACTAAATTAATGAAATGATTCAACCATTAAAAGCATTAAATCCAACAAAAATTACTGATTGTCAAAAGTTCTTAAAATTAGCATAAAATGTAAAATCATTTTAAACCAACGGTTGAAAATTAGGACCAAAAGAATAGATAAACTAAGAACAAGATCTAGTTATAACACTTCCCTTGTGAACTATAGTTTAGTAATTTCCTCTGGTGTGTGTCACGAAGGATTCTTCGTCCATGGCTGTGGAAGAAGGGTATGGCTACTCTTCATGCAGGAAAAGAATCCACAGGTTCTGTAAGACCTGTACCTGTAGCTCTCTGCTCACTGTGGCATCATGGCTATGGGGTTTTGTGTCTTTGCATTATCTGGATGGGAATAATTTTGTGCGTTTTCTTGGCATGGGATTGGAACGCATCTATGCATTTGTCGTTGGGCTTGAAAGTGGTAATTTTATTTGGTATAGTTGTGAGGCATTTACATTTTGCAACTGTAAGGGAATTCTCTTCGACCGTGGAGTCGAAGTGAGTGTGCAATAAATTTTTAGTGTGAACAGTGACAAGGTTTATGTTTTTATTTAAGGTGTGTTGAATAGTCTGTTGAGGCCTGGAAAATCCCAGGTAACAACGCTAGAGATTCTCCCCAATAAACGTTCCCAATTAGATCTTTATTGTTTGATATGGGGAAGTCGTCCAGTTTACGGTCCAGCTACCGTAGGTCAAGTAATCGTTTAAGCTTGCTTTACCGATTGTGGCTTGGTCAACCGTTTATGTGTATTTTTTGTTTTATTTTATATATGATATGCAAGTGCCTAATTTAAGTGAAATTGATAGAGACAAAAAAGACTTCACAATGTGATGCATAGGTTCTTACCTCTCATCTGATTACCCCTTTTGCTTCTAAATCATAAACAAATAACAACTATGCTAAGATAACTAGTTCTATATAACCTATCCCCACAGAGCAAGATTATGTTTAATGATGAGTAATGTACTGTAAAACATGCATAAAGAATATTATAGATAGATATTCATAATTCAGAGTACATGAATACATGTAGAAAGATTAATAGAGACATAGCTCATTGTTAGTTGAAACATTCATTACTCTATATAATGCACAAGTTTCATAGAAATAACAGATAATCATTCATAACATGGAAGTAATTCATAAGTCAGAACGATCTTGCAGTTCATAAAATAAGCTAAAACAAAAATAATTCGACATTCAACCAATCTACAACATGCATTTGAAACTTCACAGCCCCTTTTCCACCAGTAAATATGGCCTTCTTTATTATAAAAGGAAGTAGTTCTTCTTACAATAAACTTCATAAAAATATAGCATGGAAAAGTCCTCTCTTCCATCGACTTGACCTATACTTATACAATTTTTAAATGTCTTTTGGTCTTCCTTCCCTTTGGGATTCCTTTACAAATTAGTTACAAAAAATGACTTTGTCTCCTAGTGAGTTCACTAATTTAGTAAAAATATAACTATTACAAAATATGTGTTAGTAAAACAAACATTCTAAGTGGGCCCAACCACCTCATTAATGAACTGCTTCCACATATTGGCCTCTGTCACTATTGTCTCAAACTCTAATGGCTCTAGAAATGTAATAGTGACCTCATGCTTGACAACTTGAGCTTTTATATTGGCCATCCTGGTTGGAATCAATTGAAGTTGATCTTCCAATATATGGTTGCTTACTATTTCCTGGGTTATTACACTCTTAAGCATTCTCTCATCTAAAATTTTGATTAGATGAATGCCCAGTTCATCCTCCTACCATCTATCTTGCAATTGTTTAAAGTAATCTTCATGCTCTGGTAATTCATCTAAACTCTTCTTGGTAGATGTTTGGCAGTGGCTGTAAGTTGTAAGCACCTTTCTATAGAACTCTATGCAAACGCCTTTAGTTCTCTAGGGTGCCCTTATCAGTTCTTCAGCAGTTTTATTTCCAAATTCTATCAGCTCATATTCTAGCTTTACTCTGTTGGAGTCTTTTATCGATGCATTTGTTGGAGGTTCCTTGGTTGTTTCTAACCAATTCAAACGCCTTTGAAGGATTTCCAGGACATCCTGGGTCTTTTCTTTAAACTGGGAAGCTATGCCTGAAATCTCTTCCAACCTAGATTCCACTTGATGGACCTTCAACATCTCATCTGCTATCTAGATTTGCATCTGGTAAATTTTATTTCGAAGCATAAGGGAATGCTTTGTCAATGGCTCTATATCCATTCTTTGCTCATTTGCCACCTTTAAGAAAATCTCCAATAAATCGTTTTGTGCCTCCAATGCTGCTACCTGGGTTTCATACTGTTTTTCTTTCTGCTCAGTCGTATTCTTCTGTAGTTCTAATTCTGCAACCTTGTTTTTCAAATTTCCTTTCTCCTTACTTAACTCTTCATTGGATGATTTCAAACTATCTGGTTCTTCTTCTAAAATTTGGTGTCCCTGTTGAAGCCTCTCAAAATATGATAAGGTAGCTTCATACTTTCTTTTGGATTCTCTACCTACATTTTCTTCTTTCCTTAAAACTTCCTTCATTTCGGCCATCTTCCCCTTGTACTTCTCAATGGTTTCTGTAAGGTTGTCGACATTATGAGCATTGGCATAGGCAGTCCCAATGCCCATGGAAGCCACCTGCTTTGGGTGTGCTTCTACATTACTCATGATCGTCATCTCTGTCATTTTGGTCACTGGTGGTTGAGTCCCTACCTTCAAGGTTTTCTTTTTCCTCCACATAATGGATTTCATTTTAGGATCAAAATGAATATCCTCCAAGCATGCCACATCATATTGTTTAGATTGGGTAAATGGTATTATCCCCATTTCATCTATGGGGACATGACCCCCAGTAAGGATATTGCTAGATGTGGATGGAGGTTTCTCTGTATTATCCCGAACATGACTTTCCTCTTGACCTCCACCAGCTACAACTTCTTCATTTTCTTGATTTTTCCCCTCTATGGGCTCCTCTATATCTTGTATTCCTAGATCATGGTTTGCAACTTCTTCAGCAATATCTTTTTGTAAGTCTGAAATTTTATCCAAGATAGCTTCTGCATTCTTTTGCTTGGTGGCTTCTGCTTTATCCTTCTGTGCTTCCTTTGCTAACAACTTCTTTGCTTCACCTGCAAGCCTGCGAGAACTTTCTTCTTCGACCTTCCTTGTAGCGTCTTATTTTCATTCAATCGGTTTTAAGTTGTTGTTGCTACTTCCCTTGAACTCAGATGCCTTTTGCTTCAACCGCTTTCTCACAGCTTCCATGCTGTAGACATTCCTGAATACTTGATCCTCTTTCTCTATATAGTCTGCATATTCGAAATGCACCTTCTGAGCTGCCACCTTTCCTTATGAATCATTTCAGTGAAATATTTTCTTTCAAAATAGAAAATATCTATTTCTTTAACAAACTCGGGAGCATTCTTAACTTTTTTGAACTTATATATCCCTACATAAAGAGGTACTGGTGGGAGCACAACTTTCTTTATATCAAAAAAATAGTTTCCAAAACCATCTAGAAATACTTGTCTAACTGCCTCCTTATGTACTATGTAGTCTGTTGCATACATGGGAAGTAGTGAAGGTGCTTTGGTGCCCCCATACATTCTTAGATGGGTTCCTTCTTCTGTGAAAAAATAATCTCCATATTCTTTTATGGATTCTACAGCTCCTTCTGACAGACATGGACAATATTCTAGAAATACCAACTTATATAGGGGCCTTATAAACTCCTCACATATCAGCTAGTAATGGTTGTGATATTTATGGGCTTCCATAATTTGATATGATGTGTATATAGGGGCCTTCCCCCCTTTCCACACACATTTGAGCCCCTCAAACTTGTGTCGGTAGATTATGCAATCTATCAAAAAAAAACTCTGATTTGCTTTGTTTCAAACCTTCCTAAGTTGCCTTGACACATTTGGAGAAGTTCCTGGTAGCTATATCTGCCCAATTAAAAATTGTTCTCTCCATGGCTACATAATACATGAGGAGAATCCAACCAAAATTATACATCTTCCCATCAGCTCTACCATACAACTTTCTTATCATCAATTCTATTATCATGTAAGGGGTTCAAAGATGGTCCATCTCATATTATCCTAACTATTTATGTCTGAAGGTCTTTCCCTTAGCCACCATCTTCTTTGTTGTGGCTATATAATCAAACTTCAGAATTTTAACCCATTCTGTGGTTACACTTATTTCCGTTTTCGGTAGACTATAGGCTATTGAAATGAATGCAGGTGCAAACGATGCAGCAGGATTTCCCTCCTCATCATTTATCATCATCCCTACTGTGTCTATTTTGGGCAACATCCATCCAATGACCTTCGCACAGGGAAAACTATCTGGCCTAGTGGCTATTTTGGTTATCGCGGACCTTAATATGTTCACATACACAACTAGGGCTTCCAAACCAGCTTCTAGCACTTTTCCTTCAACCATGATGGGGTAGTTATGGCCCCATTTGATCTCAAGCTTTTCTACTATGATTACTTTAGTGTCTTCGTACACTATTTCAGTTCTCACTGTTGGCGAGACCTCGACAACTTCTATGTCAGAATCACTTTCAGCAATTTTAAGCTTCTTCCTCCCCTTCTTCGTCATGATTTCTACTGAGAGTTGTACCTACGAATAAAATGGATTCGTCTTAGCATCCACATCTTAAACGAAGATTATAAATGTATGCACACAACATACACGCATGCATACATATCCCAAAGAATAAAAAGAAACCTAAAACTACCTTACTCTACTAGTTTTGTTCATTATAACATGCAATATGGAGACGGGTCATGGTTATGGCTATGCACACAAACATTAGACATGGGAAACCTTGTTGAAACCTCTCCACTCTTCCTTTTTTTAGTGGTGAAATCCCCCACTCAGCCCTAGAAACTCTCTCCCATAAGCGCAATGGAACTTCAAACTCTGCAGCGATGGTGGCCTAGGGTAAACCCAGGCCTGATATCCCATGGTCGATACATATGAACCAGGGTTCCGAGCAAAACAAGGATACCATAGTGCACACCAACACCCCCAAGTGGGCTGCCTACTAACTTCATACCGGCGAAACACTCGGCTTCCTGAAAAATCATCGTTAACCTAACCGACTGGGTGAAACGAGTCTAGGAAAACTAAAAAAACCAAAACTAAAACATGTATGGGATTAATAAACCCCTTATATATCGGGTATTGACACCACCTTACCTATCCCACATCAGCGATGGGCAGCTTAGCAACCCTAACAAATCAACCTTTTGAACAAGAGGATTAGAAATGTAACTGTCTGGTCAAAGAATCACCATGTAGCTGAAAAATTACTAGCAAGCACGTGCCATGTGAGATCCACTAGGGAATCCATCTAATAGCTCGAATGGTAAGAAACACTCTCCAACTTCCAACGCTCTCTGTAAAACATAAAATTGTAAAATAATGCTTCACACTTGGGTAAATAAAAAGAAATTTCGAGGGTCTTAAATCGCTTTTAAACTTGAATGTACAAAACCACAAACTCCGTTGGTGATTAATGCTTCGGACCAAAAACATAATTCATCATGGGAAAATCCCCAATGCGGTGGCTCGATCTCAATTATCCACCCGCAACTACCGGCTTATAACTTCAAACTCCTCCAGTACCTTCCCTTGCTGCTCGGTCGTTTAAAATCATATCAGCGAGGATCATAATATTTCAGCTGTTGTATCGGCTCCAAGTTCAATCATCCTCTTCAATGGTGGGTTGTACCCGGATTGGATATTAACAAGAAATTTCTCCACCGTAGCAGCAGTGCATTGGCAATTAATTTGGGACACATTTGAAGAACCACTCGTTGTAGCAGCTCAAACCGAAGGAAACGTCCACCGTAGCGGCTCTCGGAGACTAATCCCAAAGACAAGACAAAAGGTTCGCCATCGTAGTGGGCACGAATTCAACAAATTTTCGATGTAATGGAAGCTTAAAAACAATGGGCTCACAAACGAGAAAGATGTCCGCTTGTTGGCCGAATTTTCTGACTAGGCCAACTAAAGGAGATTAATACCACACAAGTCGCTAAAGTAGCTTCTGGTGTGTTTGAAATGGAAAAACCTTGTAGGTTATGGTCCTGCTACCAAGTGAATTTATCCTCTTAAGGAGAATGTAAAAATTTAGTAAAAGTTTATTCTAAATTAAAGGATTGCTTAAAATAAATCCTAGAGTTAGTTTTCTTAATTTAAGTTATCCTAAAGTGCTTTCTTAAGGAAAGTCTCTTGTTTTAGGGTTTTGTTTTAAATTTTTTGACTAATAAACTATTTTAAATTTTAACAAACTAATCTAATTCTATTTAATATCTATTAAAATAAACTAAGCTAAAATGGAAATGGAAATGGAAATCAAGTAGCTATCCTATCTCAATTGATACCAAGTTTTAGTCTACTATATTAACTATCAATTAACGATTATAAATAACAAAGTGAAATAATCATACAAATCTAGATAAGAAACTATTAGAATTGTTATCACTAATCAGGGGGACTTCACTTAGTGAACGTGTCACATAGCATGTGCGATCATGGGATATTAAAGAATACCCTTAATTTCTAGAGATATTGACCAAAACTCTTTTTGTTGAAACCCCCTCCCAATACTTAAAACCTCCTCCCCACCCATTTTTATACTTGAATTCTTATAAACCACCCTACCCACCCCCACCTTAAACCCCTCATCCCCCCAATACCTGCAATATATTGGTTCAATTTTTGATAATTTTAAAACCCACAATATGGACTAACGTGATAGGATATTGGTCAACAAGTGAAGCCCCCATGTCACTAATAACCCTCTATTTAATCAAATTTACAAAAACATAGAGAATAAAAATAAGAAATTATTTTATTCACTCTGTAGATGTATTTGTCAACAGATAATTGAAATTCAACATTAACATCTGTATATAAACGATATAATAACTTAACATTCAAAACAACTATCAAAATATAGATGCAATCAATATAAGCTATGATAATATAATACTATTTGATCACAATCATTAGCAACATTTGAATAACCATGACATTGATAGTATCAACAACAGATATCGATATTGAGTGATAAGAGTAATTAAAACTATATTAATGCAATGAAAACTGAGTCCAATTGAACATAGATTTAAGTAAGAAAATTGCTTTTGAAATATATATATATATTATAACAAATATTTGAAAACAAAATTTGGTACCAGTTTTTGATGTTCCAGTGCTAATCATCCATGAAGAAAACTTCAGTAGACTAATAACAACCAGAAATGTATTATATGTTTCACAAGTATTTTCCCTAGTATTCCAATCAACCCCAACTACAACCATTTTCATAGGTTTTTATAATAAAACTTTGATAACTACATCCCTAACTCTATGCAACTGATAGCTAAAAATAGATTTTAAAGTCTGCTATCTATGCAACATCTAGAACCTATTTATGATCAGTTTAAAATGTTCTCCAACGATGCACCTGGCAATGGATTGCTATCATGCCCCTCTCTTTGAATAGCATCTCGTTCATATTGAAATTGAACAACAACTAATTGTAACATCTGGAAAATGTGAACAGATAAAGTGTCACCATCATAACTATATGCTAGCTATTAATGCACAGTTCATTTCCCTTCGATGAAGTGACCTCAAAAATGCATACCGATCAACTAACCATCTTCATTCCATTTGATGCATTTATATCATGAGCACACTTGTAACAAACAATTAAAATATAAAGAAAAATTATAATTACAATTATAACAAGATAATTGAACAAGAATGTAGAATGATCCTACAGAATCTTTGATTCTGTAGGATGTTCATTAAATTGTACATTTACCTGTCAAAATTGAAATCAAATTAACTAAAAATAGACTAATTTGTTGCGATTTGTAACTTGATGGATTTCCTGGCTTCTGATAGCTTGGCCTTGAGTTTCAAGAATTTTTCTTCATGGATTTTTTCATCTTTCAACAATTTTTCATTGGTCGCTGCTAACAATTTCTTTTCTGCTTTGTATTTGTCCTTCTTGGCTTTCATTTGTTGTCATCAATCTACCCACATAAGTAATTCATTTTTTTGCTGTTGTAACTCTGTTTTCAACATATCACGATATTCTGCAATGTCTTTTAACCTTGCACCTTATGTTGCTTAAAAAGCTTAATTGACTATTTCACAGCTTTTAAATTTTCTGCTAGAGAATCCTCATCATTCAATGGTGACTTAAGTCGAGCTTCATGTTCAGATTGCACTGGTAATGGTGAATCATATTTCACAACTCTCTTAGGAGATACCACCAAATTATCATGATTATTACTCTATTCTTGTTCAAAATCATTGAATGGGGTTTCATGAGGAGGGGATTCATCCTCCTTATCACTGTTATCTTCAAAAAAGATAGGTTCACTACTCTGTTCCATGGTTCTTGGAAATGAAGGACTAATCATACTCCTAGTAAACCTTCGATTTTTCATTTCAGATTTTCTCGTATTTGGTTCAAGAGGTTTATGGTCACCTTCCAAATTTTCTCCTTTTAACTCATGCTTCTCTCTCTCTTCCATTATCTTAGGATACAAATCACTTGTTAGTTTAGCAGAGTGTGTCTGTAAAACCGTTTTACTTCCCTCTCCCACTTCATTTTCCCTCTTGGGTTGCTCAGGAGGGTTTGAAGTATAAAATTTCTCATTTTCAGCTATCAGACAAAGCTTATCCAACCCTTCATGATCAGCTACATGATCAGTCTCTTCTTTTATTTCTCTTTCACAAAGTCTTATTCGTTTTGCACAAGTCTTAGGTAAGTAGGTAGGCCAAAATTGGGTAAACCCAAAATCATTTTCTTTTAAGAATTCATCCCAGGTTTTTCCTATTGTAGCTAACTAATACTAAACTAACATTTTGATTAGGTCGTGATGAAAAAGACTACGGTCTTGATTACCAATAGTACGGTTAACCGTAACAACCATTTTATGCAAACTATGAAGTAGAAAGTAGGGTAAATTCAATTTCAAACCCTTAAGAGCCATTAAAATTCTCAGATGATATAATTGGACATTTGAGTAATGACCATCACAAGAAATATACCTGGAAATGACTTCTAAAGGAGCACACCATTGATTCTTCAAATATTTTACAGGAAAGCTGAATTTAAGGTGTGCATCTTCCTTTGATAATGGAAGAAGAAACTGCTTAAACTTTTTCTTGTCTATTCGTGACCCCTTGAACCAGCGTTCACTAGTCCGAGGCAGCTTTGTGGCTTTCGAAATAAATTCTTTGTCTATGACTAGCTGTAAATCACCTATCTGAGCAATATTTCCATCAAAATACATTGCAAATTATTTGGTAACTTCCTCATTGTGTCCACTGAAACCCTAAAAGTAGATTTTCCAATCAACTTTCTCAAATAAGGAAATAAATTTAGGGTCAGCTTCTAACATTTCAGGACCAGAAAGCCCAAAACAACTTAAGGGAGCCATCTGTTCAACTATCAGTTCTTTCTTTGACAGAGGATTAAAAGGAATTGTGAAAACTAAAGGAATAGGGATATGTGAATACACAGACATGATATGAACCCTTATGCGATTTTGGAAGATCTAAAGAGTAACCCTTGACTAGTTTCTACGTGTGAGAACTTCACCATCAAACCACCATAGGTATTCATCAAACAAATTGATATGATATGAAATCATTATGAAATATTTGAAATCAAATGTTTTGATGAATGTAATACGAATGTTAGATAGGACGATGTTAATATGAAAACATCTGACCAAGGTAATTATTTCCTATTAAAGTCCTTTGAACAGGCGTTAAAAAAATAACATTTCGTATCCTGTAGCAAACACATGACTACCAAACGTTAACAGGAAGGGGTAATACATGGAAGTTAATCATGCTATTAAAACTAGATGATGTGAAGTCTTTCATTACGAACAATGATGTCTCCTAGGATTTCATAAATCCAACCAAGCACCAAGATCAACCTTAGATGATAAATTTAATATTCAAAACCATACTTTATGCATGTAATAGATTCGAAGAGCAAATTATATAGTTTTGAATTATACGATGAACTCATTGAATTGAAATCATCATAGGACCTATCGCAAAGTTTGATCGGATGGAGAATTTTATCAAAAACTAAATGTTAGATTAAAAATCGATTATTATGAATATAACACAATGATCTTTATAAACATTTGAAATGATATATATAAAGGTAAAATTTGATTATTTGAGAAACATATATACAACTTCCCACAATTTGTTTATTTACACATAAAATGGCATAGTATTTAAAAGATAAAGCTTTTATGTAAAAATATATCATTAGGGTTAAAATAGGATATTTAAATTAATTCATCAACCCTAATCATATAAATTACAAAAACTAATGATGAATACTTTGTCAAAAAATCTAAAAGAAATCAGTAAAACCTAACTGCAACAAGTTCAAAATGCATTTCCAATTATCTTTGATTTAATCCAAAAAAAACTATTTAACAAGCTATAATTTAAATATCTCGAATCAATACATAATCAAATATTAAATTATAATGAAAATTTATTATATAAAAATTAAAATATTAACAGCTGCTAAAATCCTAAACTTCCAATATGATCATTAATCCTTCTTTTAATTGAGAGTACCTTTAGAATCGAAGATTCTTAAGGAACTCTTATATAATTTTGTGATAAATCATAGAAGAGAAATGATCATTTTTATTTAGCAAAGAAGAAAAATTGAGAGGGTTGTTGCATTCCAACACCTCTATAGCAGCTTGATCATGACAATACATCTGCCACGGGGTTGAAAATAAAAATACTCCCATCGTAGCAGCTCGCAAATGGAAACTGACCCATTGTAGTGGCTCGAACTCAAAGAAAGGATCCGCCATAGAGGCTCAAAACTGGGAAACCATCCGCTGTAGCGGATAAAAAATCACCTTCTTCCATGGTAAAAAATGAATCTATGGGACTCTTAATGATGGGAAGAACATGTAAAAGCTGAAAATCAAATTCAAAGCACTTTAAGGAGAAAACTAAGACTTTCAAAGGGGTCCTAAAAAATACAAAGAAATTTTCTTTTGGGTAGCTATTGTAGAAACAACACAGTCCTATGACTGTCTCTCCAAATGTAAATGTCTGCTTTCCATATGAAGAAACCCATGAGGGGATTTTTGGATGTATTTATATAATCATGTTTTGTTTAACAGTTCGTTAGCTTCGTTAATTTATAAAAACTATTACAGTTGTGAGGCCATTACTCTGTTTTGTTTTCTTTGAGAAAGGTCGTGAGGCCATTGTCAAGTTGATTTAACTTTAAGTGGATGTTATTGTTTTTATAATAATTATTCTGTGTAAGCCATAAGGATATTGAAATTTCTTCTATATGTTTAAAATGCGGATGATAATATTAAGATGGCCTTCATCCTGCAACCAGATCTATGGCTTATCAATGATCTTGATTTAGTACTTTTAATAACAACTTGTATTAGGCTGGGCCATTAAGCCCTTGCAATATAACTTTGCTTAGCCGAAATACTTAGCATGATTCGATCTCTAAACATACTTTATTTACTACTTTATTCTTGAATATTCATTTACCATAATTGTAACTAGGGTTTTAGGTCGTTAGGCCATAAGAATATTAGTTTTGTTGAAGATTTGAGTTATACACTTTTGAAAACAAAGTTAAGCCGTAAGGTTGTTTAAGAGATTCTTTGTCTCGTTGAGTTATAGTACTTGATATTTTTAATATTCATGTAGTAGTTTAAATGTATTTTGATTATCAAGGGATTTGTAGGGTTTGAACCCCTGACATGAATTGTTCCTTAATTTTGATGCTCAGTATTCTATATAACACTTGCGCGAAACTGTAAATGGTTAATTAAGCATAATTGTTATTATTTATACTTTTAGATTCTAGAATTGGAAAACATGACTCTAATACTAAATATTAATATACGATGATAGTTATATATATGCACTGCTGAGTTTTACATAGTTTTAAATGGATTTTAAATCATAGTTTTTCTATCAGTTAGTACTAAAATGAAAATGATACTATAAACCTAACTGATTGAAATCTTAGGTGGAAAGAGAGGGTTTGACTAAGCTGAACAAATATAATACTAACTAGGTTAGTGGTAAAAATAACTAGTAAGAAAAGAAAAGAGAAGGCATTGTTTATAATTTAGAGATTATCCTAATAGTAATATTATATCTAAAAATCCTTAAATAATTGCCATCAAAACTGACTATAACATCATAGGAAAGGAATTACACCTTGATTTTTCAGGGTAATACAAAAAATTTATCATTAAACTTCTGAGCATACTTCATAAACAAAACACAGATATATAATTGAATCACAGATAAATAAAAATAGTTAGAACCTGGATAATTTGCAGAAGGGGGACTAACACCCAAAGGAGACTTTTTCACCCAACCATCTCCTGAAGCAACCAAGATTACTTGCTTAGGACCCCCAATCTTATTCACTCAACCACTAGGATGAATATCACTCGATAATATCACACACAGAACCTGTTGCAATTTAACACTCAGTAGAAGACTTAAATCAACAATTCCACTTTAGCTATCCCCTCATCAAATCCCTTGTGTGCCTTACTCAGTTTTGTAGCAGTCACTAGGTTTATTCACTTGGAAATAGAATGTAGTGAGTCTCCTACTCAATTTGATGGTATTTATAAGATTTCTTAGGTCTTTGGGTCAGTTTGGAATTAAATGAGCCACCTACTCAGTTCACCCTCTCAAGGAACATGGCCACAATTTTAGGGATTTTGCTTCCTGCAATAGCTAGAAAGGGAAATGCTAGTGCTTCCACTTGTTAACCAGCATTCTTCAGCTGCTTATTCCTCCTAGTTGGTCAGTGAACACTCTTTCAACAATCTTCTTTGGATAGGTGTCTCTTCTATTTAATTATTACGATAAATAAATATTCAATTACATTCATCCTTGACCAACTTGGTCATAAAATATTTACAATAAATTTAACATAATGTTTGCTCGAATAAATAAAACTACTTATTTTTTAGTTCTAGGTGGGTTACAAACACGCCCTCCCCCCATTAAGTTCAACATAGTCCTCGATGTTCCTTAAGTTTATTCTAAGTCTTCCTGGAATATACCTACATATGACTCCCACATATGACCCTCCAATTCCTAGGTTGCTTCATTTGTACTGAGGTGTTTCCATTGCACCTTTAAATGTCTAGTGTGATTCTGAAGAAAATTTTCCCTCTTGTTGAGACTGTTGTTCGGTTCCACCTGAAAATATCCTTCGGGTTCTGCCTCAATAAAATTCTAGTATTTCACATGAGTAGCATCATGCACATACTTTTCAATATGGAAATATGAAAGACATTATGTATTCTAAGATTAGGTGGAAAAGATAACTGATATTCCACTGGCCTCACTCTTGTCAATATTTCAAATCGTCCACAATACATGGGTGCTAATTTAGCACAACTCTCCAACTTAAAGAAGCTTTATTGGGGTTTTACTTTAACAAATACATTCTCACCTACTCAGAATTCTTTCTGAGTTATTTTAAGGTCTGCATAACTCTTTTGTCTATCCTAAGCAGTTTTGAAATTGCTTTGTACCATCCATGTAATGGGAGTATTACATTTCCTACCATATAATATTTCAAAAGGAATAAGTTAAGCTGAAGCTTGGTAATGATTATTATACCCAAATTCTAACTAAGTGCAAATAATCTTCTCATTTCTTGGAATATTCTCTAACATACATTCGTAACATGTCTTATAGTACTTGATTGACTCTTTCTGTTTTTCCATCCATTTGCGGATGATACGCAGTAATACAATTCAATTTAGTAACTAATCCTTTAAACAATGATTTCCAAAAATTACCGGTAAACTTAGGATCTCTGTAAAAAATTATTACCTTCGGAATTCTGTGCAACCAAAAGATTTCCTTCATAAAGATGTCAGCATCTTTATGAGTTGTTTTAACAGGTATAAAGTGTGATACCTTGCTTAGTTTTTCCAGAAATACACCTAGATTAATTTGTCCTTGACATTCTATATGCCTGGCTATATATTCAAAAAAATCGTTCTTCATATTAGGCCATAAATACTCTTTTCTCAACACTATTATCATCTTTTGATACCCCAGATTTTCAGAATAAGGACTTTTGTGTACTTCATTTAAAATTAACAGTTTAATTTCTTGTATGTTAGGTACACAATGTCTATTTTTATATAGTATTAATCCTTTTTCATTTCAACTGTAATATTTATTTACATTTTTATATATATTATGAGTTACCTTTTCTCTTAGATTTTGGTATTATGTGTCCAGTTTTATCCCTTCTTCCAATTTATCATCTAATTTTGTTTTATATATGCTAATGACACCTATAAAATTTGTTATTGTATTTCGGCTTAAGGCATCAACAACTTTATTTTCCTTTCCTTTGATGTGTTTGATTTAAAAATAATCTTCACTAAGGAAAGCTAACCATCTAGCTTTCCTTGTGTTCATCTTTTGTTGATCAAACAAATACTTCAAACTTATGTTATCATACATTAGCAAAAATATTTTACCCATCAGATGATGACACCACATATTTAGAGCATGAAATATGGCAACCAGCTCTAAGTCATAAGTTGCATAATTCATTTCATGTGATTTTAACTTCCTTGATTCGTATGCAATTACATGACCTTCTTGTGTTAGTAATCAACCCAAACCTTCATTGCATGCATCAGTGCATACAAGGAAATTTTTGTTTGGATCTGCTATTTTCAGTATGGCTGCAGTAGTTAACAGTTCTTTTAATCTACTAAAAATTTTCACACTTTTGATCCTAGACAAATCTTTTTTCCTTTTTATGTAATGATGTTATAGGATTCACAATTTTCAAGAATCCTTCTATAAATTTCTTGTAATAACCTGTTATTCCCATGAATGATCGTACATCAGTTACATCCTTGGAAACATGCCAATCAATTATCTCTTTTATCATATCTGGGTCTATGTATATTCCTTCCTTAGATATCACGTGACCTAGATATTGTATTCTATCTTTGTAAAATTCAAACTTACTAAATTTAGCATATAGTTTATGTTCTCTCGGAAACTGTAGCATTATTTGTAATTGTTCATCATGTTCTTCTTTCGTTTTCAAATAAATTAATATGTCATCTATGAAGAAGACTACAAATTTATCTAAGTATTTTCCTAAAACACTGTTCATTAAATACATAAAAGTTGTTGGATTGTTTGTTAGCCCAAAGGGCATAACCACAAACTCATAGTGTCTGTAACTAGTTCTAAAAGTGGTTTTGAAAATATCCCTGTCTTTGATTATGACTTGATGATATCCAGATCTCAAGTGTATTTTTGAAAATATAATCACTCCACATATATGATCAAATAGATCATCAATTTGGGGTAGAGGATATCAATTTTTAATTGTCATTTTCTTCAGTTGATGGTAGTTTATACATAGACGTAATGTAGCATCTTTCTTTTTAACGAATAAGAAAGGTGCTCCCTAAGGGGATACACTTGGTCTTGCATCATTTTTGTCTATCAGTTATTACAATTGTAATTTTAATTTCTTAAGTTCTAAAATTTTCATTCAATAAGGATCATTGGAATTAGGTACAACTCCACATATTAGTTCAATCGTAAAATCCAGATCTCTCTTTGGAAGTAATCCTGGAAGTTGTTCCAGGAAAACATATGAGAAGTCTTGTAGTATTGGAATATCATCGAATTTCAACTTATCTTATTTATCCATATGTTTGTTATTTATTATATGTATAGCAAATACTTTACAACCTTTCCTTACAACCTTTTTCATTTGTAAGGTGAATATTTGTCTAATAGAAACTTTCCTAGTTATTCCTTTGACTCTAATCCTTTCTCCTTTATCATTTAAGCAAGTAAATTTTTTTCTGAAAACAATTTAAAATTACTTGATGTTTTTTCAGCCAATACATACCTATTAAAACATCATAAGATCCTAACGGTAATACATTTAATTTGACTTGAGTTTTGAACTGACTCATGAACAAATCACAATTTTCAACATAATTAACTACTTTCCTTTTAGTCCATGTATTCAACTGGACCAGCCAAGACTTTTCAAACCTTTTCAAATATAAATTTCATTTTTCCACTATGTTAGGTGACACATAGCTTAAACTAGCACCTGGGTCAATTAGAATAGAAACATATTGGTTTTGTATCATACCTTGTACTTCCACCATGGAGGTTGGATGATCATCCTGTTGATTTTGCAAGGCTGCATTTATTCTGGGAATTTCATTTTCTACATCTCCAACTATTTCCTCTTCCTAAATGGTATGCACATTTCTGAAGTTTCCTTTCCTATTTGGACTATACTTGTCATAATGCAGTCCTTGACATTCCTAGCACTTTACAGGTTCCTTATGTTCATTCTTTTGAACACAATTATTAGGCATATATCTACCCTTTGGTGTTGTAATATTTTGTTGTGTTTTACTTTTAAAATATGTTCCTTGATAATTATTCTTAGAGAAATTCCGAGAATTATTTCTGAAACTTTTATCAGGATTAAAACCTTTTTTCTTCTGATCAAAGTGACTTGTTCTCTTATTCTTCCAATTATGTATGTTTTCTCTCTTCTTACACTATACGTAACAGAAGACGGATTTTATCATTTCCTTTGCAAGGGTCTTTGGATTATCAAATTCAATTATGTCCTTGAAGCTAGTGGGAAGACAGCTTAAAAACCTTTGTATTTTAGGCTTTTCATCAATTATATATGGTACATATCTTAGTAAACATAGAAATTTTCTACTTAAGTCTTTCATTGACATTGAACCAAGTTTTAGTTCATAAAAATATTTAGCTCTTTCTTCATAATAGTGTTTAGATAATAATTTCCTTTTAAATTACTTTTCAAAAACTCTCCAAGTTAAATACGTTTCCTTAAGGTTTTTGACTCTTTTTATGTTGTGCCACCAAATGTCAGCTTTTGTGCTTAGGTTGTAGATAGCCATCCGAGATTTCAGTATATCGGAGTAGTCATAAATCTATAAGTAGTTTTTCATCCTCGATAACCAAGCCTGTACTTCTTCACCCTTTTCTACTTCCTCGTTATGGTTTAGTAATGTCCTCTGGTGTGTGTCACTTAGGAGTTTCTGTCCATGCCTGTGGCATAAGGGTATGGTTACTCTTCATGTAGGAAAAGTGTCCACGGATTCGGTAAGACCTGTACCCACAATGCTTTGTTCACTGTGGCATCATTGCTATGGGGTGTTGTGGATTTGTGTTATCTAGATGTGAATCCATTCCTGCATTTTCTTGGCATGGGTTTGGAACCCATCTCTGCATTTGTATTTTGGCATGAAAGTGGTAATTCTCTTTGGTATAGTTGTGAGGAATTTACATTTTGCAACTGTAAGGGAAGACTCTTTGACCGTGGAGTCGAAGAGATTGTGTAATAAATGTTTAGTGTGAAAAGTAACAGGGTTTATGTTTTTATTTAAGGTGTGTTGAAAAATCCTATGCCTATCTCTCTAAATGTAAATTTCTTCTTTCCTTATGAAGAAACATGTGAGGGATTTTGTTGATGTATTTATACAATTATGTTTTGTTTAACGGTTCTATAGCTTCGTTTATTTATAAAAACTATTACATCCGTGAGGCCATTGCTCTATTTTGTTTTTCTTTGAAAAAGGTCGGGAAGCCACTGTCAAGTCGATTTAAGTTTAATTGGATGTTGTTGTTTTATAGTAATTATTCTTTGTAAGCCGTAAGGCTATTGTGATTTCTTCTGTATGTTTAAAATGTGGATGAGAATACTAAGATGGCCTTCAACCTACAACTAGACCTATGTCATGTTGACGATCTCAATTAAGTATTTTTAATAATAGCTTCTATTTGGTTGGGCCATAAATCCCTTGTAATGTAACTCTTCTTAACCGGAATCCTTAGTAGGATTCAACCCCTAAATCCGGTTTATTTACTACATTATTCTTGAAGCTTTGTTTACCGTAACTGTAACTAGGGTTTTAAGCCATGAGGCCATAGGAATATTAGTTGTGTTGAAGATTTGAGTTATACACTTTTTGTCACATCCCCGTCCCTCAACCGGTGAAGAGGACGCGACCAACACTTCAAACAGAACCGGGAAAACAACCCATGAACATAATCAGATGAAATCAATGCTGGAATTAAGCATACACAGATGCATTTATC
>LPNX010213069.1:0-103183 GCA_001517045.1 Pseudotsuga menziesii
TTTCTTTGGTCTTACCTTGATGAACACATGTTCACCTACCTGGAACTCTTTAGGAGTTCTCTTCAGATCAGCTTGACTCTTCTGCCGATCCTGGGCAACTTTCAAATTCTCCTCCACCTGTTTTACAATCTGCTCCATTTCTTTTAATAATTCGGGCCCCAACACTAATCTATCTACTGGATTATTCCAGGAGATAGGAGAGTTACATTTTCGTCCATACAAAATTTCAAAAGGGCTAAATTTAGCTGAAGATTGATAACTGTTATTATATGCAAATTCTGCTAAATGCAAGTAATCTTCCCATTTACCAGGCTGGTCCTGAACATACATTCTCAACAGATCTTCCAACACTTGATTAACTCTTTCAGTCTGTTCGTCTGTCTGAGGATGGAAAGAGGTGCTGAAATTCAGAGTGGTATTTAACCCTTTGAACAAGGATTTCCAGAAATTCTCAGTGAATTTAGGATCCCTGTCTGAAATAATCACTTTCGGTACACCATGTAGCCGAAAAATCTGTTTTAAGAAAATGTCTGCTATATTTGCAGCCTTAAAAGTGGTTTTAACAGCAATAAAATGTGCTCCTTTACTTAATTTATCCACTACTACCATAATTGAATCATTCTGATTTTGATTGCGGGGTAATCCCGTAATGAAATCTAAACTGATTATTTCCCACTTCCAGCTAGGAATAGGCAAGGGCTGCAATAACCTAGCTGGATGTTGATGTTCTGTCTTTACTTGTTGACAGTCCAAACATCTAGCTATATACTCAGCTGTTTCAGATTTCATGTTAGGCCAAAAGTAATCTTTTCTTAACATAGTGACCGTTTTCTGATAACCTGGATGCCCTGAATAAGGGGTTTTATGTACTTCATCCAAAATCAGCAATTTAATCTTTGATACATTTGGCACGTAAAGTCTGTCCTTAAACAGTAAAAACCCTTCTTTATTTAAACTATACCCTTTAGTTAAACTTTCTATGGGTTCTTCTTTAGCTACAGCTTGTAACTTTTGATAAATTACATCAGATTTTATACTTTCAGTTAGTTGTTCATTTAAATCAGAATTATATGTACTGATTGCTGTTGTGAAATTCAATTTTGCATTTCTGCTTAAAGCATCAGCTACTTTATTTTCCTTTCCTTTTATATGTTGGATTTCGAAATCATATTCGCTTAGGAAGGCTAACCATCTGGCTTGCCTTGCATTTAAATTAGGCTGGTCCAGAAGATATTTTAAACCCTTGTTATCAGTCATTAAAGTAAACTTTCTGCCTATTAAGTGGTGTCGCCACATTTTTAAGGCATGAATAACAGCAACCTTAGGCCCAATCAATTCTAAAAATAACTGCTGAATTTAGAGTAAATAAAAAAAGTTTCTCCGTGGATTCAATTCTAAAAATAACTGCTGAATTTAGAGTAAATAAAAAAGTTTCTCCGTGAATGCATTAGGTATTACATTCTGGGGTTTTTCTTTCAGATAGGCCCAATCACACTTGACCAATAGAGCCACCATCAAGCTGAATTAATCCTCCATTCAAAGGTCCTTCCAAATTCCAATGCCTTATTTTATCAACGAACTAACAACTCAGTATTTCACCAGCCCGACAAAATTGTCCCTTATCTAAGTTCAATAAACTATATGCTCCAGGGACCGCGAGAGTACATGGTTTACCTCACTAATTCCATGTAAATGTTGAATCACTCGGGATTTCTTCTTATGGTCATTTTTTTTCTATACATTGTTTTTAACAAGTGGAATTAGCAGCAATGCTGCATACCTGCCTCTTAAGAAAATAAAAAAAATAATAATAACAAAATGATCTTATAAACAAATCAATTGCTGTTACTTTTCACTTAATATTTTTTTTAAATTAAAAAAGAGCTATCAATTTTTTAACAAAAAGTTATCTTTTCCCTCACATTAAAACCGAAACAATGCATAAGACCATCAAAACTGGAATAATGCATAAGAATAATTATTGAGCTATGGATTGAAACAGGATCACTAATTCGTAAAGGAAAAAGTTGACTTCGTAGTCATTACAAAGATTGAATCTGCTTCAATAGAGTTTAAACCCTAGTCTTAATTTTGTAAAACAGTGGAATCTCCACATGATTAGCTATTGGGAAGAGGGGAGCTTCTCCAAGTTTGTAAAACTATGGAAGCCCTTTTTAAATTATGACAAATAGCCATCAAACCACATAAAATTAGTCTTTTCATGATTTTCTTCCTAGAAATATAATATTTTAAAATTAAGAAAAAAAATTTTAGTTTTTGAATAATTAAATTAATATGTGTATTTTTGTAAATTATAAGAAATCTTTTTGAAAAAATAAAAATTAATTAAAAGTCAAAGAAGTTTGACGCCAAAAGGATTAGTATATATGCCTTAAACAGGTATAATAAATAATAAAATTTTGTTATACACTTACAATTTCAAATGAAAAAAATAATTTATTTTTACATATCAACATTGAAGGGTTCAATTTCTCACAACCCTTCCAAATGAAATGGAAGCCTGCCCTTCAAATTTTATCCCTCTGTGTAAGTGGACAAACAAATTAAATTACTTTTAAATGATGTAACGTCTTTGGTGACTGAATAAAAAATATAAAAAAAAACTTGATTCTAAAAAATATAAAAACAAAACTTAATTCTCAAAACTCTAAAAACCTGATTTATCAAGCTAATAAATAGATAAAAAATATGAAAATGATGTCATATTTTAACATTGATAAAAAATATAAAAACTTGATTCTCAAAAATATAAAAACTTGACTTATAAAGCCAATAAAAAATATGAAAAATATAAAAACAAAAACTTGATTCTCAAAAATATAAAAACAAAAAACCTAAACAAAACCTGATTTTCAAAAATATAAAAACTTGACTTATGAAGACAATAAATAAGTAAAAAATATGAAAAATATAAAAACAAAACTTGATTCTCAAAAATATAAAAGCTTGACTTATGAAGCTAATAAATAAATAAAAAATATGAAAAATATAAAAACAAAAACTTGATTCTCAAAAATATAAAAACAAAATTTAAACAAAACTTGATTTTCAAAAATATAAAAACTTGACTTATGAAACCAATAAATAAATAAAAAATATGAAAAATATAAAAACAAAAACTTGATTCTCAAAAATATAAAAACTTGATTCTCAAAATTTAAAAAAAAAAAACTTAAACAAAACTTGATTCTCAAAAACATAAAAACAAAACTTAAACTATAAAAACTTGATTCTCAAAAATATAAAAACAAAACTTAAACAAAACTTGATTATCAAAATATAAAAAAAACTTGATTTTCAAAACTATAAAACTTAATTCTCAAAAATATAAAGAGAACTTGATTTTCAAAAATATAAAACTTGATTCTCAAAAATATAAAAAGAACTTGATTCTCAAAAATATAAAAACATAATTTGATTCTCAAAAATATTAAAACTTGATTTATCAAACTAATAAATAGATAAAAAATATGAAAATAATATCATATTTTAACATTGATAAAAAATATAAAATCTTGATTCTCAAAAATATAAAAACATAACGTCTTTGGTGACTGAAATTTGACATAAATAGCAAATATTTAATTTAAAAAGTAATATGAGATTAAAACCTTTGATATGATAATAAGGTATGTGACAATGGCGTCAGGGCTTACGTCATAGTATTCATTGAACCCTGAATAAATTAAAAAATAGAAAGATATGTGATAATGACGTCGCGGCATACATCATAGATTTTAAAGTCAAATTAATAAATAACTTGCAGGTCCAGACAGCGTTCAAAAACGGGTTCCAGTCCTTTTCAAAAGTTGAAAGTTAAAATTGTTCTTCACAAAAATTTAAAAAATAATAATAAGATATGTGATAATGGCGTCGCGGCATACGTCATAGTGTTCAATGTCAAATTAATAAATAACTTGCAGGTCCAGACAGCGTTCAAAGACGGGTTCTAGTCCTTTTCAAAAGTTGAAAGTTAAAATTGTTGTTAACAAAAATTTAAAAAAAAATAATAAGATATGTGATAATGGTCGCGGCATACGTCATAGTGTTCAATGTCAAATTAATAAATAACTTGCAGGTCCAGACAGCGTTCAAAAAAGGGTTCTAGTCCTTTTCAAAAGTTGAAAGTTAAAATTGTTCTTCACAAAAAAATTTAAAATTTGAATTTTACCTTTCTTTATTAGAAGGGCATAATTTATATCGTTTTAAAAGAAGTGCAATATTTGAAATTATTTATCCATATAAATTTTTCAAAATGTTGAAATTCCTATGCTCTAAAATTTAACTTATTATTCAAAATATTGGAAATATGATCAATTATAATCACTTACCTACTCATGCCACACACTCACTGCTTAGTTGTGCAACATGGCCAGTAATAATTGATGACTACAAGGAAATAGCCATCGATAAGTGACTCTGACTCTCGAGTCACTTGGGATTGCAATCTAAAGTGTGACAATGTGTCAACAACTACAACTATAACAAAAAAAACAACTACTAGTCTACTACTAGGCCCGAAACCAGCTCACAAATTTGTGCCTACTACCTATGTGAATCTCGCTACCAATGTCCACTCTTTTTTCGTCAAAATGAAATTCAAAAGGCCGGTTTGATAAGTCCTCCTCTACAAGACTTCATTTCTTGCATGAATATCATGAACTCACGACAACTATAAAGAACACTCGATGTCATGCAAATACAAATAATAGCATGTAGCTAGGATCACAAAGTTTGCACAAGTCGATCTATGCATTGCTATAGAGAGGTGTCATTGGGCACACGATATGGAGAAACAATGGTTATTAATAAAATATAAAAAAAAAACAATTCATTAGAGGAAATTTGGGGTCTAAAATGGGCCTTATAAGAAAACGTGCCAAAATAAGTTTTTGTGAGTTGGAATTCAAGAACCAATAGANGACTCAAGAATAGTCTTCAATTTGATGGGTGCCATGATCGTGATGTAATCTGGCTTAGTCCTTCCAAACATTTGTGGATTCTCAGAGCATTTGTCCTCAACACTACCAAAATACATATAAAAATTACTTGTCTTTACATCCTCTTCTCTTTAAATCCTCATCTCCTAGTCATAACTAAGGATTATTATGCCTACACATCCTCACCTTATAATACGAATTGGGTCAAGGCCCAAAGACAACCATAAAATATTAAATGTGTCAAGACGCAAAGAGTAAGATACAACTATAAGTCTTATCTTAAATTTGCTTTATAAGTCTTTAATTAACACTATCAACTAAGATTTGACACGTTGGATGTTCTGATCTTCATATCACTCCTTACCAATGTGATTGCAAGGCATTCTTTGAAGGTGAAGTCCATAATTTTAGGTCTTCTTCCTCATTATCATGCCTTTTGGTAAGACAATAAAGAGGGTAGTGGCCTGCATTAGCATGGGATTTTTTTTAGGCATAGAGGTACACATTAATTGTTTTCATTAAATAATTTAAATTCCTACCGATGACTATCAATTCAGTGAACCGTGGACTGGTACAAAACACAACAAATTTTAGAGTGCCGAGCACTTAATTACACACACCTATAACTTTCTCAAATCTAGCCATTAATAAACTTCTTTTGGTATTATGGTTCAATTTAAAAGGAGTGTTGAGACTGAAACATACAATGAGTTGCAAAGATTCAATTGACTTAAGCTCCTCCATCACATACATGTATGCTTTCATAACAAGCGCTGAAAAAACAATATTTGTTTTTTGCAATTTTTTTGGTGAAAAAATTTAATTAATTTATACTTGTCAATTAAACGACAATTATTTATATTCCCATTCATCTCTTAATGGCTGAGAGAATAAATGCCCTTCCAATTGAAATTAAGACCCACCCTTCAAATTTGATCACTACTTGAAATGGCATCCAACACCCTGTCAACTCAAAAGATTGCATAATTCATTCAAAATCCACTTTAATTGTTATTTCCACATCGTGCACTTTAATTATTATGCGGCCGAGTGGCCCTTTATGTAAATGCTTTCTCCTTTTCTTTTCTCAACCAGACGCTTGGGACCTTGAATCAAGAATATTCAGCAATTACATGGAATCTTCCCAATAAAATGTGAAATACATTCTTGAATCTTTAGGTGAAGTAGAAGGTGAGAATGATGAACAAACTTAGTAAACTTAATCTGTATAATTTACTAGAGAAAAATGTCAAGTGTTGTTGTGCTTAAATGGTGACAAAAGAGATTATGAGTTGAAAAATTGTTTATAAATGTTAAATTCCTTAATGAGTTTCTTGATTTCGATTAAATGATTTTTTGGTTAATTATTATTCCAAGTTAAATCAAAATCAACAATTTATTCTTTTAATTGAGTTCAAATTTACTTCATGCACTGGATTTCTAATGGAATGGTTAATTTGAATTTTGTACATTTAATGTGGGATTTCGAGAATGGTTATAATTTTTGTTATGTTAAGTACATTGTGCATTTGAATATAATTGAACACAAAACATAATAAACAACTTGATTTTAATTCCTTTTGTAACATTTTCTACCCTAAAACAACAACCTTATCATCATATTATTGCACCTCCAGTTTTGGTGGTCACCTTCTTACCAATTGCTCAAACCCCAAAATCCTTTTTCTAACTAACATGTGGCAAAAAACCTCCCTTCATCAAATTTTAAGAGCCATCTAACCCTTTTGAAATACAACTTTGTTGACAATGTAAAATCTATACCTATTAAATTGACTTACACCACTTTATGTGTGTGTGAGAATGAGATAGAAAGAGGAATTAGTATATTGTAGTTCTATTTCTAGCTAACATGTGGACAAGAACCTCCCTTCAACAAATTTTAAGAGCCATCTAACCCTTTTGAAATACAACTTTATTGACAATGTAAATCTATACCTATTAAATTGACTTACACCACTTTATGTGTATGAGAATGAGACAGAGAGTAGAATTAGTATATTGTAGTTCTATTAGTGTAAGTAATTCATTTAATATTAGAATCCCTAAATTAGATTAGTTGATTGAAAATATGATCAATGCAACACTAATATAGAGAGAACAACATTTTTCTTGTATTATAGAAGAAGTAAAAGGTATAGATATCTATATATGAATAAAGTAATATTAGTTTTCTATATATCCAGTTCTCTTTATATTGTTTCATTTATTATTTTTCACATGGCACCTAAGTAGGATTGGGCTTAGCTCCCTCAAGGGAGTTCCAAAGATGCTAACGAATAAGTTAGGTGTATATTGTCATATTTGAATGGTTGTTAGTAGTTTCTTTGTGCATAAAGTGTTTGTTGTAGAAGACAAACATATTAATTTGAAGGTTTCCTACATGAGTTAGGGGTTTTTGTGCACTCTACCCCATGTGACAAGTATTGAAAGAGTAACTTGTAGAAGAAGGGAGATATAGAGACTGACTTGCATTGGTGCACATTGTAGTTACCAGAGCCTTAAATCAATTGTTTAAGTGTGATGCTTATGTTTTAATTGAGCTAGGCTTGTAGTAAGGATGTGACAAGAGAAAGATTTGAAGCATACTAGATCTATTCCCAAACATGTGATTTGAAATTGACTAAGATTTCTATTAGTGATTGACCATCAATAATTGAGCACTTCCATCACCAATTTGTACATTCACTCAACCATTTGCTTGATGATAAGTTGAAACAAGCAATCAATCTACTCACTATTCATTAAAGTAGTCATTGGAGTTGGTCTGGTGAGTTTATACTTGGAATCAATTTGGTGAGGTTCTACTTACATTACTCAAGATACTACAACCTCCCATGTAGAACTACATATGTATCACGTGGCTTGTGTACATCATAAGTGCATTTACATAGTGTAATTGCATATGTTAGGCTCACATTATGTATACGAGTAAATTATTAGAGTTCTTAAGCATTGTCTCATGAATTTGGTGATGGGGGCACATTTGTCTAGCTAGTTTATTTAAAAGGGAGTATAATGGTAATGCACGAAAGATGAGTGAATTTAAGGAGGGACATCACAAACAAATGGAGGGAAATTCACTAAGATAATTCATGCAAAACAATTTATGCAAAAATATACCATTGATGAGATTGTATAGGAGAGGATGTAGATGACTTAGGAAGATTTTGTTGTGGTCGTGACTACAGAGTTCAAGATGATGAAAATGAGGAATTATCATAATAAAGAGCGCTCTAGAGTACAACACTAAACCAATAGTCGAAATCATTTAATCGAAACCATTTAATAAATTGATCCATGACGGGCATTTACCCGTCAAATTCCATCCATGGAGTGTATGTCCATATTCATTTGTTAAAAAGGTCAATAGGGATCAATTTATGTGATCTCATTGTGAATAGTGTCTCATGGTTTTGCCCTCCACACAAACCGAAACTTATCCATAAGACTGTGTTGTCGAGAGTCTACGGAATGGAACCCAACCCTAATGTCTCATGATTCTTCCCCTCCACATAAAACTGAAACCTATCCGTAAGACTGTGTTGTCGACAGTCGACGGGGTAGAACCCATTCCTAATGTCTCATCTCATGGTTCTTCCCCTCCACATAAACTGAAACTCATCATGAGTGTGTTGTCGAGAGTCCACGGAATGGAACACTTAAATCAAGAATATTCCGCAATTACATGGAATCTTACCAATAAAATCTTTACATGCTTTTGAATCAACTCCCGAGATCAAGCTCGTCTTTGTTGCCAATTTCACTGTTCTGAGTCTGTATCATATCGCCGTTTATGATATGGAGACTGCCCAGACTTGTAATTCCGCAATTTTCTTGATCATTATTTTGATATTGGCTTCAGAGGCGTTGGCGACATCTGATAATGGAGAAATCAAATCCTATATCGTTTACATGGATAAATCGATGAAGCCGGATCATTTCAGTCTCCACCAACACTGGTACGCTTCAATGATAGACCAGGTTTCAGAATCCAAGTCGGATACTGCTGCCATGTTATATATCTACGATACAGTAATGCATGGCTTTTCTGCCAAGCTGACCAGCACAGGAGCTCAAGCTCTGGAAAATATGGATGGATGCTTGGCTGTATTTCCGGATTCAGTCAGTAGACTCCATACTACTCGAAGCCCGGAGTTTCTAGGGTTGAGCTCTAGTAATGGTCTATGGCCACTGTCACATTACGGCGATAATGTTATCGTGGGCCTGCTGGATACAGGAATATGGCCCGAGAGCAAGAGCTTCAGCGATCATGGAATAATTACTCACTGCCTGCTGGAAAGTGGAAGGGGAAATGTGAAGTGGGTTCCGATTTCAATGCTTCCCACTGCAACAACAAACTCATTGGAGCCCGTTATGTTATCAATGGATATGAAGCCAAGTATGGTCGTATTCACCCAAAGGAAGACTACAGATCTCCTCGAGATGCCGACGGTCATGGTACGCATACTTCCTCTACTGCAGCCGGGTCGGAGGTGCCTGGTTCGAGCCTTCTAGGTTTAGCAAGAGGAACTGCTAGAGGCATTGCTACCAAAGCTCGATTAGCGGTCTATAAAGTCTGCTGGGAAATTGACTGTGTCATGTCCGATGTGCTTGCGGGAATGGAGGCGGCTATTGCGGACGGAGTCGACTTGCTATCCCTATCGCTTGGCATCGTTAGCAATGCCCCTTATTATCAAGATCCTATAGCGATTGGAGCTCTGGGAGCCATAGAGAAGGGTGTTTTTGTTTCGTGTTCGGCTGGTAATTCAGGGCCTTTTGCGATTTTCAACACTGCGCCATGGATAACCACCGTAGGCGCTAGCACCATCGACAGAGAGTTCCCGGCTCCAGTTGTGCTTGGCAACGGCAAAAGCTACATGGGTTCCTCAGTCAACAAACGCAAGAGCCTCGCCAACGAGCATTTGTCTTTGGTATATGGGAAAACAGCTTCGAGTAAGGAGGCTGCAAGTTTCTGTGTGGAAGGAAGCCTTGATCCCAATATGGTCCGTGGAAAATTGGTGCTCTGTGATCTTGGAGAAAACGGAAGGATAGAGAAGGCAACGGTAGTGCGAAAAGCCGGTGGCGCGGGGATGATTCTGGTGAACCGTCCTGAAGACGGAGACGATTCGTCGGCCAATTGTTATCAGTTACCGGTAACGAGAATCAATTCCAAGGCCGGGGATTACATTAAAGCTTATATCAATACCACCAGAAATCCTATTGGGACTATTAAATCTGAGGGACTGACTGTGGTCGGTAAAGCACGAGCTCCGGTGGTAACTGCCTTTTCGTCTAGAGGGCCGAATCTCGTTGCTCGGGAGATCCTTAAACCAGACCTAATTGCTCCAGGGGTCAACATATTGGCGGCGTGGACTGGGCACGCAGGGCCAACAAGCTTGATTTCCGATAAGAGAAGAGTAGGTTTCAATATAATCTCTGGGACTTCGATGTCCTGCCCTCATGTAGCCGGCATTGCGGCACTTATACGCGCTGCTCATCCGGGCTGGACACCCTCTGCAATAAAATCGGCTCTCATGACATCTTCGGTGATAGTTGATAATCGCAAAAGCCCTATAA
The DNA here is from genome assembly GCA_001517045.1 of Pseudotsuga menziesii. NCBI lineage: Eukaryota > Viridiplantae > Streptophyta > Pinopsida > Pinales > Pinaceae > Pseudotsuga > Pseudotsuga menziesii. The sequence goes on from LPNX010213069.1 coordinate 10,560, forward strand.
GCGATTCCATCACCGGTTTACCCGCAAACTCCTTTGCAATTGGCGCGGGTCATGTGAACCCTAATGCTGCCTTGGATCCTGGTCTTGTCTATGATCTTGGATTCGATGACTACGTTAGCTTTCTTTGTAGCTTGAAATACACAGCAAAACAAATTCAGATTCTGACAAAGAAGGCAATATCCTGCCCCAAATTAAACCCCATGCCTGGTGATCTCAACTACCCATCGTTCTCTGTGCTGTTTCACGCGCGTAGTTTGGTTCGTGTTACGAGGAGAACCGTGACGAATGTTGGAGGAGCACCCTGTGTGTATGAAATTGCGGTTGAGAGCCCAGAAAACGTAAATATAATCGTGGAGCCGAGGACGCTTGCCTTCAGAAAGCAAAACGAGAAGGCGAATTATACAGTGAGATTTGAAAGCAAAATACCTGCATCTCACAACAATTCTACTGGACGCCAAGAGTTTGGCCAAATTTTGTGGAAATGTGTTAAGGGTGGAACGCAGATCGTTCGCAGTCCTGTAGCCATAGTGTGGGAAGGATGAAGTCGTCCCATAGTCGTTTCGTAGAGGATCACTAGTAGAATTGTAATCGTATGAATAAAAAGTCAGCCATTACTTTAAAGGTTACATAGTTTGTTGTCTTTATTTCTGCAGAAGGACAAGTACACGAGTCTTTTCTTTGCTTCTTCCAATTATTGTGACCTCGCTCCATTATTGTGAGCAGGCTTCCAATTATTGTGACCTCACTCCATTATTGCAGTGACTCGCAGGCATGGAATTTGACATTTCTTTAAATTGAAATTTCAGTCTTAGGTTTTTTGAAGTCATAGGTTTTAAGTAGAATTATTGGATTAAAGCTATAATGTCGCATGGTTATTGAAACACTACAAACTTATTACCAATAATCTTATTGTTATAACTTGAAATCTTAATACCGATGCACTCAATACGAGTCATTGGGCTGGGAACAGTCATAGCCATGCACAAGAGAGAAAGAAAGACACCATAACCCGATAAGGTACTTTGTGAAGGAAAGAACGCCTGGCTAATAACTTACGGTTGTGAATGTCGATGTAGAAATCTTGGATCAACCTTGATGATATCATTTGATGTGAATAAATTAATAAAGTTTTCTATTTATAGTAATGGAAGAAGAGGCCAAGCGGTAGACCAGAAAAATTTGGTAAGTAAGAATTAAACTTACAAGTCACATAGGCTGGTTGCATAACACCAATACTAACACTTTTTTATAAGAAAAAAGTAAAAAGAAAACAAAGATGGGTTCTAGCAAAGAGGTTCGTCTATGTATCCATCTACAAACTCTTATAAGTAGAGAAAAAGGAGAAAAACTTGTAAGTGAAAAACTCATTTCTAACAAAGAATCAATCACCAATGCTAAAAATGAACATTCAAAAGTGCTAAAGCAATTAATCTCCTTGTTTTTAGTTGATAAAATCTTGTTAATTTTTCCTTAGTATCATTCCTCTCTTTTGAATTTGGTCACACTAGCTTCTCAGGTCCTACTTATCAATTTTATTGTTATTCTCTAAGTTCTTTGAATTCCCTTCTATGATACTTTTGATTTATTTTAACAATCTTCGATTAAGGTTCTTTAAGAGGGAACATTCTTTATTCTTTTTTAATAATTCCCTTTCAAGATATTAATATTCTCATTGTGTCTTCTTTTCATTCTTCATTATTTTCATCTTTGTAAGTAGAGTTTTATTATGATTTTTTAAACTAGAAACTTTGTCATCTTTGGTAGATAGGGTTTTACTACTAGCAACAACCATATTAATAAGATTAATATGTTTGGAATACACCTAGAGGAATATATCACCAGTGAAGTTAATTTAATAGTTGTATCATGATTGGAGTTAACCTAATAGTTAATCTAATACTTATCCAATATAATTGTGAATAGAGTTAAAGTTAAGCTAATAGTTGTAAAATCATTGGATTTAAACTAATAATTGTATCTAATAGTTAATTTAAAAGTTCAAATATATCAACTATTATAGTTCAATTAAAATTTGTGATTGGAGTTGAAGTTAAGTTAAAGTTGTATCATCATTGGACTTAACCTAATAGTTATAAAATTTTTCCTAAAGAATGTGTCAATTACTTGTATCTAATAGTTAATCTAACATAAAAACCACTTAAGTTGTGGTTGTTAAGCTCATAGTTGAAGTTAAGCTCATAGTTGTATCATCATGTTGGAGTTAAGCTAATAGTTGTATTTAATAGTTAATTTAAAAGTTAATATAAATCTATTGTAGTTAATAAAAGAGCTTCGCGTTATCTTGACTTCTAGCTTCCAAATGGAGTTGGACTAAGCGGTATGGACTCCCAATTGGTAGGTGGAGTTCGAGTGTCACATCAGTTGCACATTACCATGCCACTAAGTGTAGTTATCACATGAGTTAAGAGGAATTTATTAGCACTTCAAAGGATTTTATTAGGAATTATACTATCACATGGACTGCACTTTACTTCAACTCCCAACTGTAAAATGCAGTTTGACTAATTAACTCGACTTCGAGGTGCTAGTTTAAAATTGTTTATAAGGAGCACGAATGATTAATAGTTAATTTAAAAGCTAATATAAATTTATTTTGGCTAATAAAAGAGCTCTGAGTTATCGTGACTAAGCCTTATGCACATTAACTAAACTCCCAGCTGGTAGGTGGAGTTCGAGTGTCACATGAGTTGCACAATACCATGCTACTAAGTGCAGTTATCACACGAGTTCAGAGGAATTTATTAAGAGTTCGAACTATTTTATTTGGAGTTCGACTCTTACATGACTGCACATTAGCTAGACTCCTAGATTCCAAATGCACTTGGACTAAGTCGTAAGTAATTAGAGTTGTAGTTAAGCTATTAGTTGTAGAATCAATGGAGTTAACATGATAGTTGTATATAATAGTTAAGCTAATAGTTATATCCAATATAACTTTGATTAGAGTTGAAGTTAAGGTAATAGTTCTAAACACATTTATGTTAAGCTAATAGTTGTATCTAATAATCGATGGAGTTAAGCTAGTAGTTGTATCTAATAATCGAATAGTTGAAGATTAATTTTAATTTTTACAACTATCACTAACTCTACTTATCACATGTTAATTAAACTAATTTTTATTTTTGTGAAATTATTAATTATTAATTTTGGACGACACTCATATAATCAATCTGGTCAGTACACTTGTCTCATTCTCGTTTAATCTTGGACGACTACTATAGAATCAATCTGGACAGTACACTTCTCTCATCCTCATCGGTAGATGAAAAAACATAGATGGTAGTCCACCCCAAAATTCTAACATATAAACGTCTATTGAAGTAAATATTTGATCTCATTTTTGTGAGAATTCTTAAGTTATTCAATTTTAATTGTGAAGGTTTTGATTTTATTTCATAAATTATTCATGATTTTTCTCAACAATTTTTTTCAAAATTATGGTTAAAGTTCTTCTTTATTCCCTTTGAAAATATCATACATTTTAGAGATAATATTTGATGATATTTCCATGATTTTTCCTGGATCATAAATATTAATGATTTGAGATTTTGCAATATCTCATTGTATATTTTATTTCCTTTACTATATATCTCCTTTTTGGCTTCCATCCCATGGATGAAGTATTTTATCTTAAAGATATTATAATAATAGGTCCTTTTTTTAAGGAAGAAAGAGAGAAGATTTTTCATGCACAATCTTCAGTTTATCTAAATTTTAGTGGAATATAGAATATTTTTTCAAACTTCATTGTTGTAAAATATTTTTTTACCTAATGTAAGAAAAAATTCTTAATGTAGTAAAAATGAATATTTGTTTTTATTATAATAAATAATGGGTTTTTTTACTTACTATAGTTAAAATAGATTTTTTTTCTTACTCCCGTATTTTTTCTCTTAAACTCGTGTTTATTGGAGTTAAAATTTTCTTCTCTCCGAGCATGTTCCTTTCTTTTTCTTTTTTCAAATATTTAATCATGATCATGCAATTTATTTTCCACTAGCAAAATATAATATAGAATTGACCTCAAATAACAATAACTATTTAGTGAGTCATGAGCTTTTATAAATAAATTGACTACAAGTCAATAGAAAACCGATACCAATTGAAGTAAACCCAATGGGTTACTTTACACTATAATCCATTATACCAAGGACAAATCTATATAGTTTTTCAATAACTCATTGTAATATCCAGAATTTTGGACCTACCATTTATAGGCATGAGCCTATTGATCATGATGATTATATTGATGTTTTATTTTATATTGGGTCAAAGACCCCACTGCATATGAACATGATGATTTGTTTTGTATATTGGGCGTAAGCCAATTGTTGATGATATATATGGATACATATGCTGGTTGTGTTGGGCGTGGACCCTGAAGCACATGATTGATGAAATGTTTTGTGTTGGGCGTGGACCCTGAAGCACATGATCGATGAGATGTTTTGTGTTGAGCAAGAGGCTCTAAAGCACATGAGTACTTACATTTGTGTTGAGCATAAAGCTCTCGCACACATGAAAAATATAATTGGAAATGTTGGGCATAAGCTCTGGAGCATTCCATGTTGATGTTGAGCATAAGCTCTGGAGCATCGGATCCTTGGCCATTGTATCCCTAGGTGTATCGTACAAGTACATCCTAGCATTTAGTGAGCGAGAGCTCTAGAATTGCACTATGTTTGTAACTCCCTATTACAAGCGTTGAGTATGGGCTCTGGTAAGCGCTAGGGGTTACTGAAAAGAATTTAATAACTTCCAAGTGAAAACAACTCGAGAAAAATATTGATCTCATCATACTTATTTATAAATGATTAAATGAAATTTTGAATTTCTGTATTCTCATCAAAGTACTGAAGAGCTACGATGTTATACGAGGGAAATCCAACATGCAAGGATGTTTATAGTTGCCTAGCGTAGTAGACCTGGACCATCTATCTACTTGATGTTCATGAAGAGATGTCGTTAAGTCTAAGGATCATAATACATGATGCCCAAAGACAAATGTTAACAATTATTTTAATACTATGTATTTTATACATAGTATGTATAAAGAATTAATTATGATTAATTATATAACTGAATAAAGAATGAAGTGAAGCTCCACCAATTATTATTTATTATTAAAGGATTAATAAATAGTGAAATATCTATGAAAGACTAACTAGGAACTAGTTAAAAGTTCCTAGGTTAAGAATTGAAAATTACCCTAGTAAATTAAAAAGGGTTAAATCAAGAAATCAAGAATTTCTTGATTTAACTGCCCCTTTGACTGAAAAGTATGTCTATAAAGAGTCAAGCCAAGCAAAGGCTTGGGGTTCTAATTTTTCTAGGAGAATTATTATTCTGCCTGTTTTTTCTCTCAAGTGTTTTCTTGCAAGGAAAAGAGGTTTGATTCAGAACTGATTACCAGTTAGGAAACCCTACCTTAGGAGCTCTAAGCTACTTGCATGTTGGAGTCCAGCTCGGGGGGATTCGGATTAGAACCAGGAACGGTTTCGGATCATGTTTGGGAGGAACGTGGTAATTCCCAGGTGATTTGGTCATCAAAATCAGAGGTCAGATCTGTTTTAAATTGATAATGCTCGTTATTTAAAAAATGTGTGTAGGTTCATCCATTAAAGGAGCTTCAAGAAAAAAATTACAGGTATAAGTTCTTAGTATGTCAAAGTTCATTTCTAGGGTAAATGTTGGCTGCTTTATGTAAAAGCTTTTATATATATTATTAACCCTGGAATTGATTGGTTCTATCCATATCTCCTAGGGTTACATTTCTTAAAATCTAACCCTAGACTGTCAATGCTATCTGAACTAGATTATATAATGAATATGTTAGTTGAATGTTTCCAAAGAATTTACTAAGCCTAGGTAATTGATGTTCTCCGTAGATTTTTCCAGGGTTTTTATTCTCTTCAATACTTCCTAGGATGGTAAATATTATCATAGGCTGAATATAGCTAGTCTTCCATCTCTAAAGTTTGTTTTATGTATTCATTCAATAATCAGAAATTAATACTGTAAACTAGGTAAGTGTAGACCTTCTATTTAATGTTCACTTATTATTTATATCTCTACTGACATATTACATTTGTCAATAGAGACATGTTTCATATTTTAGTAGATTTAATCATAAGAGTAAGATTAAGAGGATTACATATACTAAATAGATACCTTAGGGTATTACTTACAACTAGAACTATTTTATAAGACAATTATATATACATATAAATAAGACTATCAGGTATAAACCTTTATGAAATCTATCTATACATTTAATTCCAAAATTAAATAACTTATCTAAGACCTTTCAAGGTCTGTATCCATATTACAAATTTACATTAAAAATACTCCACATAAATGAAACAACATTATAAATAATTAGAGGAGACATCGTGACCATCCATGTGGTCCTTTACAATTCTTTGATCATAATTCATATAACAGAATCCACGGTTCTAACTTATCCATCTATACATAACCATAAACAAAATCACATAATTCAACAAACATTACCTTATCCAAATTAAAATAATATATCTTATTCAGTAAATCATATTATAGTAAAACAACATCAAAATCATATCATAAATCCATATATTGCAAACAGTAACAAGAATCGAATCCTGTGGGCATGCAAGCCCGGTTTGTTTTATTTATTAAAATACATTTCATTTACAACTCGTTACAATAAAAAACCCTCTTTATGCCAATAGAGGTTGTGACATCGAATCCCATGGATGTCCAAAACCCAAGGAAAAAACACTAATAACAACCTTAGTATATTATAGTAAACATAAATCTAATCGTATAACCTTACAGCTGGTTCTCAAAACAAATAAAAGCCATATCATAACGAAATGAACAGGAGTCAATCCTTTATATAAATCCATTGTTTATATCGCTACACAGGCCATGACTTACACTAAGTATGCTGGCTGTATATTTTACAAACACATCAATTACCATATAAATAACGATGCATACACTAGCAGTGAGGTCGTAAGACCCTAGCTACAGTACAGCCTCAGCCAATAACATTTTTAATACACAGTCCATTAAAATATACACCTGCTATAAGTGTTGGCTACCGTGGTTTCCAACCCATGGATTTCCACAGACCATTTTACATAAGAACCGAATACCATAAACATTAATATACAAGCTATCGCAGCACTATGGGAAAGGCTCATGCCATTTACGGCATGGCCTTTACCCATGCTATCAAAATATTACATTATCCAAGCTAATCAATGGCTTTACACACAGAGCATACGATTAGGTGAATGCCTCTACTTTCAAAACCCCAACCCCATTTAAATATAGTGCTCAATAAAAATGCAGAAGGAAATCGCATACACAACTTATCAAGTTAACCATTACCATTTATAAAAACCATACTTATACCTATTTACATAGAGATCCCAAGTCTAGTACACAGTCACCATTAAAGGCCGAGAGCAAGGTTTACATAGGCATGCCAATGGGCTATGGCACCATTGCAAACAATGGTGCAGCCCATGGCTATAAATCCCAAAACCAAAAATAATGATTCACATAACAAAAATGAAATTACACAGAACCAAATGGCATAAGAATCTATTGACAACATAATGCCTCAACATTTAAAAAACAAGTCTGTAATCATAAGCCCGAAGGTAAAATTGAAATCGCTTTAGCATAAAACCCCAACCAACAACCAGTCGAAACTTAGCTCTGCCCACAAGGATGAAAAGGTGACAAGCATAAGCTTAAAGATCAGGCTTACTGTGGCCTCAATTGCAATACATTGGAGCTACAACAATGAATGGAGCCACCCCACCATCATTACCCTGCTACCTGCAACCACAATTAAACACGACAGGGTGAGAAGTTAAACTATGAAGGAGCCACGAAACCAAGCATATAATGCACCAGCTGGTAACCACTTCTGATTTTTCCAAACCCACTTTTCCATAGTTCAATGTCGTTGCATTATTGTGGGTTTTATTCACCATGTTAGAGCTTAAACCTTGCTATGGTATGATTTATACCATATGTTAAGTTTCCACCCAAACGCTATCATACGATACCATATTACAAATCTTGCATTATGATAGTATTGCAATAATACTAGTCCATAGGTTGCGCTAGTCCAAAGTCATAGAACCATGCTTAAGTATTTAGATAATGTTTAGACCATAGGATTAGAGCTTAGGGTTTAAGTCCCTTAGTAACAAGGTGTTTACGCTTAAGAACCATGGCATACAAAGTATGCCATGATAACATCTCGGACTATAAAATCCAAAGCTCTGCTCTTAAACCAATATAATAACCTGTCAATAAAAGAACATAGGATTTGTGAATAGGTATAGTAAGAATATACATAGAATGTAAAATGTATTAATGAGATATAGACTAAAGAATTCAAAACATAACAAAGAATAATTAGTGTACAGGAAATTTAGTCGTAGTAGCTACATTGACGATAACGACACTTACCAAGTTATAAAACCAAGTCTATAAGCAGTATAACAAATAGCAGTAGGTCCTCTAGGATCAAGACGGTCAACACACTTTACACCCGATCCCATCGCAAAGTAATGAACTGCGTAAGTAAATAAAAGAGGTGCCCTAGTTCGATTGAACTAAGTAAGCCTGCATAACCAAGTAATACCTTACCTCTTAGATTGTCATGGGAGAACAAGTCCTGCCACTCCACCACTTTGTTCCCATCAACAAAGTTAAGTTAGTTATTATTAAATAAACAAAGTACACATGTGCAGGAGTAAAACAATGATTAATACAAGTCATTAATTCGCCGACAGTAATAACTAAGATGTATAAATAGTTTAAATAACAAAATTAAGACATAAGAAGTAAATGAACTAATAATCACTGAATGGATAAGAGGTTAACAAGATAGTATGGGCAGTTTCTGAAGAGATCGAAAGTATGAGTAGCGCATGTAATTCCGCATGAGTAATAATGATCCCCTTCGAGTAGTTTTTCTCTAGCCTATAATTTTTTTTTATTTTCAATTTTTGGGGACATTACAAGTGGTATCAGAGCCCATTTTCAATACTGAGAGACTTATGGGGGCACCGAACATTCACGTAAATAAAATAAAGTATGATAAGTAATTTTTGTTACTAACAGAAATTTTTGCTGCTATTAAATTTTTTTGTGTTACAAGAAATTTTTTACAGCGCTATCCAGTTTATGAATACTGAGGAAGAAAATAGTTGGCAGGAAGAAATGACCACCCCCACTCCAGAAGTGAACTTGGTGGTCGAGATAAACTCTAATGTGCTGAAAACTTTGCACAGTCTTCAAGATGAACTGAAAAGTTTCAGAGAAGACAGCCTAAATGAAAGAAAGGGACAACAAGCGATAAATGAGTCATTATTACATAACATGATGAGATGGAGCCTCGCAAGGTAAACCTACCCAATCCACCAACAAATCCAAAAGAGAACCTTACCATGAGTAGGCCAACAACCCAAGAGAAGCAGAAAAATAAGGTACACCTGAAGCAACTAAAGGAGATCATCATAGTCCTGCTAGTGATGACTCACTTTCTCCATGGAGAAAGAGGCAAAAAAGTGATGACAGTCTTCAGGGGGAGTTTCGAAAAATAAGAGCCCCGACTTATGAAGGTGAAGTAAATATGGGAGAAAATGTTGAAGAATGGTTGCTAATAGAGAACAACGCATAGAATACTTTCCCATTCTTGAAGAATTCAAGGATGTGTTTCCCAAGGAAATACTTGGATTACCTCCGAAATGAGATCTATACTTGTCCATTGAATTGACCCCAGGATCAGTTCTGGCCTCCAAAGCCCCTTACCACATGAGTGCACCAGAATTGGTGGGACTCAAACTGCAGTTGCGGGAGTTAATAGAGAAAGGGCATATTTGACCCAGTGTGTCCCCTTGGGGAGCACTGATTTTATTCATAAAGAAGAAAGACGGTATGATGTGGATGTGCATTGATTACCGTCAGTTGAACAAAATGACTATTAAGAAGCATTACCCATTCCCTAGGATCGATGATTTGTTCGACTAGGTGGGAGGAGCCAAAATCGTTTCAAAGATTGACCTGCGATCTGGGTACCATCAGGTACAGATCCGAGACGAAGATATTCCCAAGACCACCTTTTGTACGAGGTACGGGCATAGTACGAGTTTGTAGTAATTCCGTTCGGGTTGACCAATGCACCCGCAAACTTTATGTGTATGATGAACAACATATTCATTAAATATCTGGATAAGTTTGTACTAGTCTTTATTGACAACATTCTGGTTTATTCCAAGAATAAAGAGGAGCACAAAGAACACCTTCGCATAGTACTTTGAGTGTTGAGAGAACACCATCTCTATGCTAATTTAAGTAAAAAGTGATTTTTACAAACCACAAATACAGTACCTAGCTCACATCATATTTGAGGCAGGAATAGTTGTGGACCAGAAAAAGATTCGAGCCATAAAGGATTGGCCTACCTCAACTAGTGTCCCTGACATTAGGTCCTTTTTGGGTTTAGCCAAGTATTATCGAAAGTTCATTGAGAAATTCTCGAGAATCGCTTTCCCCATGACAACTTTGCAGAAGAAAGCAAACAAGTTCTTATGGACTGACAAGTGTGAAGAAAGTTTTCAAGAGCTTAAGCAGCTTTTGATGACCGCACCAGTGTTGTGGATTGCGGATCCTGATGGGGATTTTGTTGTATGCATGGATGCAAGCAAGGAAAAACTTGGAGGAGTCCTCTTGCAAAACGATCATGCGATATGAATCACGGAAATTAAAATAGCATGAGCAAAATTATCCCACTCATGATCTTGAGCTAGTGGCCATTATCCACCCTCTGAAGATATCGAGGCACTACCTCATGGGAAGGAAGTTCCTTCTAAAGATAGACAATATGAGTCTAAAGTATTTATTCGATCAAACTGATATGAATGCGAGGCAAGCTAGATGGTTGGATTTCCTGAGTGAGTATCACTTTGAACTAAATCATATTAAGGGCAAAGAGAACAAAGTTGCTGATGCTTTGAGTCGACGAACTCATATGATATATGAGGTAACCCTCATTCAAACTGATGCAGATTTGCATGAGAAGATTAGAACGGCCAACAAGGTTGACCCATTCTATGTGGAAATTATCAAGAAGGTCCAAGAGGACCGGTTGTTTCAACAACAAAAGGAATACAAGGTGGATGAATCCGGACTAATATGGTCCAAGGATAGATTGTATGTTCCAAGTGGAGGGGACATTCGGTCCAACATCCTCATAGAATTTCATAGGGCACCCTACTCAGGGCACCCGGTATATCAAAAGATGATATCTTTTGTCAAGAGACACTTTTTCTAGCCTAAGTTAAAGGCCAACATTGCAATGTTTATTGTGAAATGTCAGGAATGCCAGCTAGTTAAAGCTGAGCACCAGCATCCTTCAAGATTGCTACAACCATTGCCCATTACAGAATGGAAGTGGGGGGTTATCAGTATGGATTTTATTATTGGCTTACCGAAAAGCAAGAAGAAAAATGATTCCATCTTTGTAGTCATTGACAAGCTGTCAAAGGAAACACACTTCATCCCCGTGAAATCGACCTACAAGGCTGTGAACATTGTCGATATCTTCCTAAAAGAGATATTTAGACTACATGGGATACCCAAAGCAATTATCTCAGATCGATATGTTAAGTTTACAAGAAACTTTTGGAGATCTTCATTCTCTGGATTAGAGACACAGCTAAACTTTAGCACTACTTATCACCCACAGACGGACGGGCAGAATGAAAGAGTAAACCAAATTAATGAAGACATGCTTCAAATGTATGTCATGAACAACCCCACCAAGTGGGAGGATTATTTGCACCTTGCATAGTTTGCATATGATAACAGGTATCAAGCTTCCGCCAAGATGAGTCATTTCGAGGTACTCTATGGACGAAAGTGTAGGACCCCAATTACTTGGGACGGTCTAGTGGATCGGTTCATGTTAGGGCCTAAACTGTTATTGGACTTGGAACAGTTAGTTACCAAGGTCCAGGGAAACCTTAAAGAGGCACAAGACTGTCAGAAAAGTTATGTGGATAAGAAAGAAAAGATAAAGACTATCAAGTAGGCAAGAATGTCTACTTGAAAGTGAAAGAAAAACGGAGCTCGTTGAGTTTGGGTAGGTGTGGTAAGTTAGCACCTAGATTTTGTGGACCTTTTGAAATTCTGGCCAAGAAAGGACCAATGGCTTATAAACTAGCATTACTTGTGCACGTAAGAGTTCATAATGTTTTCCATGCATCTTTACTAAAGAAATATGCTTATGACACTAAGCATGTCATTGATTGGTCATTATTACAGGTGGAACCTGAGGGGGAATTTTCCCATGAGCCTTTGTATTTATTAGACAAGAGAGAAGTTCAGCTTCGGAAGCACACTGTACTCCAATTGAAAGTGCAGTGGAAGCACTTTGAGGTAGATGAGGATACCTGGGAGAATGAGGCCACCATGAGAAAGGCTTACCCTGCCTTGTTTCATGATATTATTCAGAGTCCCTAGAACGCTAGGGATGGTGTTGTACTAAGTGGGGAGGTATGTAATATCCCGAATTTTGGACCTACCATTTATAGGCATGAGCCTATTGATCATGATGATTATATTGATGTTTTATTTTATATTGGGTCAAAGACCCCACTGCTTATGAACATGATGATTTGTTTTGTATATTGGGCGTAAGCCAATTGTTGATGATATATATGGATATATATGCTGGTTTTGTTGGGCGTGGATCTTGAAGCACATGATTGATGAAATGTTTTGTGTTGGGAGTGGACCCTAAAGCACATGATCGATGAGATGTTTTGTGTTGAGTGAGAGGCTCTGGAGCACATGAGTACTTACATTTGTGTTGAGCATAAAGCTTTGGAACAAATGAAAAATATAATTAGAAATTTTGGGTATAAGCTCTGGAGTATTCCATGTTGATGTTGAGCATAAGCTCTCGAGCATCGGATCCTTGGCCATTGTATCCCTAGGTGTATCATACAAGTACATCCTAGCATTTAGTGTTGAGTGAGAGCTTTGGAATTGCACTATGTTTGTAAATCCCTGTTATAAGCGTTGAGTATGGGCTCTGGTAAGCACTAGGGGTTATTGAAAAGAATTTAATAAATTCTAAGTGAAAATGAATCGAGAAAAATATTGATCTCATCATACTTATTTATAAGTGATTAAATGAAATTTTGAATTTCTGTATTCTCATCAAATTATTGAAGAGCTACCATGTTATACGAGGGAAATCCAACATGCAAGGATGTTTAGAGTGTCCTAGCATAGTATACCTGAACCATATATCTACTTGACCTTCATGAAGAAGTGTCGTTAAGTCTAAGAATCATAATACATGATTCCCACAGACAGATGTTAACAAGTATTTTAATACTATGTATTTAATACACAGTATGTATAAATAATTAATTATGATTACTTATATAATTGAATAAAGAAAGAAGAGAAGCTCCACCAATTAATATTTATTATTAAAGGATTAATAAATAGTGAAATATCTATGAAAGACTAACTAGGAACTAGTTAAAAGTTCCTAGGTTAAGAATTGAAAATTACCCTAGTAAATTAAAAAGGGTTAAATCAAGAAATAAAGGATTTCTTGATTTAACTACCCCTTTGACTGAAAAGTCTGTCTATAAAGACTCAAGCCAAGCAAAGGCTTGGGGTTCTGATTTTTCTAGGAGAATTATTATTTTGCCTGTTTTTTCTCTCAAGTGTTTTCTTGGAGTACTTTTTTTGCAAAGAAAAGATGTTTGATTCAGAACTGATTACCAGTTAGGAAACCCTACCTTAGGAGCTCTAAGCTACTTGCATGTTGGAGTCCAAATCATGGGGATTTGGATTAGAACCAGTAACGGTTCCGGATCATGGTTGGGAGGAACGTGGTAGTTCCCAAGTGATTTGGTCATCAAAATCATAGGTCTGATATGTCTTAAATTGATAATGCTAGTTATTTAAAAAAAGTGTGCAAATTCAGCCATTAAAGGAGCTTCACGGCAAAATCGAAATCGCTTTAGCATAAAACCCCAACCAACAACCGGTCGAAACTCAGCTTTGCCCACAGGGCTGAAAGGTGACAAGCATAAGCTTGAAGAGCAGGCTTACCATGTCCTCAATTGCAATACATTGGAATGGAAACTATGAATGGAGCCACTCCACCATCGTTACCCTGCTACCTACAACCACAATCAAACACGACAGGGTTATAAGTTTAACTATGAAGGAGCCGTGAAACCAAGCATAGATTGAAGACATGAAACTAGAATAAGCTTACCTTCATCTCCTTCACAGCATAGAGTCGAGGCCCCATTTTCTCCACAGACCCTAACGAAATGACCAAACTAAATCGTGGGCCAAGCCCTAAGCTTGGGGCTACCATGATTTCCAAGAATGATAAATGCACCAGCTGGTAACCACTTCTGATTTTTCCAAACCCGCTTTTGCATAGTTCAATGTCATTGCATTATCATGGGTTTTATTCACCATGTTAGAGCTTAAACCCTGTTATGGTATGGTTTATACCATATGTTAAGTTGCCACCCAAATGCTATCATACGATACCATTTTACAAATCTTGCATTATGATAGTATTACAATAATACTAGTCCATAGGTTGCACTAGTCCAAAGTCATAGAACCATGCTTAAGTATTTAGATAATGTTTAGGCCATAGGATTAGATCTTAGGGTTTAACTCCCTTAGTAACAAGGTGTTTACGCTTAAGAACCATGGCATACAAAGTATGCCATGATAACATCTCAGACTATAAAATCCAAAGCTCTGCTCTTAAACCAATATAATAACCTTTCAATAAAAGAACATAGGAGTTGTTAATAGGTATAGTAAGAATATACATAAAACGTAAAACGTATTAATGACATATAGACTAACGAATTCAAAACATAACGAAGAATAATTAGTGTACAGGAAATTTGGTCATAGTAGCTACATTGACGATAACGACACTTACCAAGTTATAAAACCAAGTCGATAAGCAGTATAACAACTAGTAGCAGGTCCTCTAGGATCAAGATGGTCAACACACTTTACACCCGATCTCATCGTAAAGTAATGAACTGCGTAATTAAATAAAAGAGGTGCCTTAGTTCGATTGAACTAAGTAAGCCTGTGTAACCAAGTTATACCTTACCTCTTAGATCGTCATGGGAGAACAAGTCCCGCCACTCCACCACTTTGTTCCCATCAACAAAGTTAAGTTAGTTATTATTAAATAAACAAAGTACACATGTGTAGGAGTAAAACAATGATCTATACAATTCATTAATTCACCGACAATAATAACTAAGATGTATAAATAGTTTAAATAACAAAATTAAGAAAAGAAGTAAACGAACTAATAACACTGAATGGATAAGAGGTTAACAAGACAGTATGGGCAGTTTCTGAAGAGATCGAAAGTATGAGTAGCGCATGTCATTCCGCATGAGTAATAATGATACCCTTTAGGTAGTTTTTCTCGAGCCTATATTTTTTTTTTTGAATTTTTGGGGACAATACACTCATATGTCTTGTGATATAGTGAAATTGTATATGAATACACGTAAAATATGTTAAGTCATGCCCTTTGTTAAAATGTATAAATATCATTAATTACAATACAATAATTATCCAATATTTACTATAATAATATATTATATATATATATATATATATTATTATATAGATGTATTATATTTTAGGTATATTACTCTAAAATGATTTACATGAGTGGCATGCAATCCACTAATAAAAGATGAAAAATGAGAGGTATCATAAAACCATCATAGAAAACAATCATCGATATGGGTCTTGACAAACAAGGCCATGTTAGGTTTCCATTTACAATAGAGGAAATAACACATTTTTCAATGAGATCATGAGAAAAAAATCTCAAAGAAGCAAATTTGGGTGGCATGCAACTACCGATTGGAAAGAGAGTGGAATGTTCTTTGCAACGCCTCAATCGATACAAAAAACAATGCCAAAAACACATCCATATTACACAACTTATAAAAATAAGAGTTTATTTGCATAATATGGTGATTATGAGATTAAATATCATACTAAAATTCTTGGCGGCAGAGATTCCAAGCTTTGCACATTGTGTTGATGTTTGAGAAAATATAAAGATCTATGAAATTTAGAACTTTTTATCAATGATATACTAAACATTGGAATCAAGATAACATTCAATCACACAAATTATTCATCCACAACATCAGTTGTACCTTGGGTAAATACTCAAAAAACAAAGAGGATGAAAAACACATCAATTTTTCAGAGTATAATATATAGATTGCAAAGAATACCTTTTTACAATACATTAGATTACCCAATAAGAAAGAACACAAAGAAATAGAGAACAATAGACACCACCATCCACCATAATGAACTTACCAAGTACTTGGCACTTTAATAACTAGTTAAAACTCATGCCAATCAAAGGTTAGTGTATTTATGTGATAGAGAATGATTCCTAGTGCATAATACATTGTACAGCATCTTGTGTTCACTAGTGCCAAGTTGGTTCCTTCTATTCTTATCCATGCAAGGTATATGTGTCACACCTTTAATCTTTGTCGTTAATTGGTAATTAATTGTTATCAGAGTGAACTCATTATCTTTATTGAATGTTGACCACTTAGTTAACATGCTAACATAAGTGTCATGGTTCTTTAACCCAAGTGTCATCTATGCAAAAAACTTTTTTTACTATTATTAACTTTGCATGGACCACATTAAGATTATTTAATTAACTGAAGCACATAACATTAAACTGAGGCATTGATTGAGGCATTCATATTTAACTAAAGCTTTATAACTGCAGTTCATCCAGTCTTCTGCATGGGAAATTTGAATTCTCTTTTCTCATTATATATTTATTGTTTATCTATTTATCTTTACCACATGATCTATGTGATAACATTAATCATCTATCATATCATATTATACTCAAAATAATTGTCACATACTATGATCATATTATATTACTCTCGGACCATATAGTCATATGCTAAAGTAATGCACTCTAGAGGTGATTAGTCTCTAGAGGAGAGTTGATAGCTTTTATCCATCTCAAATTACCATGGTTAGTAATATATCACATAACATTTTGAGATTCAACATTCAAATAACTTCACCTCTATAACTAGAGGCCCGCCTTTATGAGTATCCATTCTATGGATGACCCATGAGAATCATTGAATTGATATCAACCACAAGTCTGACTTGATATTAACCACAAGCCTTCGATCTTGATATTATCCATAACACTATATAATACATCATCACCACCTCAATCATATGAGAATACTTAGGAATTGATATTAACGACAAGTCCAAAGAATGACTCCTGGTGTTGTACATTCAACACTCCCTCTTAATGAGGGAGACATTTTCTGCTATACCAAGCATTTTCTACCATACCAGAAATTTCCTTCCATACAGAGAATTTCCTACCATACCAATCATTTTCTTTCATAATTAGCTTCTCTCAGAAGTACCCATACTTCATTTACAGACATATGATTTTTTAACACATCCTTATTCTTGCAATCTTCTCTTCGGTATCAATGCACTGAAGTCTTATCTTACAGAACCATGAATATGATGAAGTGATGCTTCATCTTAATTTGTTTCAATTTAACCATGAAACACTGGGTTCTCATAAATATTGATTATAACACCTAATATTTGTATGCTCAAGTATTTCACCCATGTAGGTATCATCCCAAGATACATTACTCCTCTGCAGGTACTACTATCCACAACACACTTTGCTTTTGTACTACTATTCGCAATACACTTATCTTATGTAGTACTAACCACAAAATACATAGCTAATCTTAAGCAATATAATAGGTCTTCCATGTATCAATTACAATATATAACCTATTTTCATGTACTCAAACATATGCTTAATAACAAGCATAAAATACAATAGGTCTGCTAAGTACCTTAAGATGCCAACCATCTACTTATCCATGGTAGCATCATCTGGATCCGATATACAATGTAGTTTCCATAAACTAGAAACTAAGTATTTCAAATCCATCATATACAAGAAATTTTACAACACATTAAATATGTAATAATCTTTCAGAAAATAAATCTGATATTGTCTTTTAATCTTAAACATTTGTTGGCTTTTAGAATCTTCTACTATCTAGAGAAATTCTATATGAGCTTGCCATTCTCTGTGATGTTCTTCAAGGCCTGATAACTTTCATAGTTATTTCATATTCTTATATTTGTACCAAATTACCCCACTAGCCAACTATGTGGCTATCTGACCTCTCCAAGAGGTTTGTTTTTTCCTCAACTGTCTTGAATATAACTCTTTTTGAGTATCCATTAGTCTCTGAGACCTTGACCATGTCTCTACCCATGCAGAGTCTCTCTACAATAGATACTACATCCCTTAGTTGTCTGAGTCGTATCCCATGAATTATCATAGCTATGAGCAACTTAGTAGTTTTATCTGCTATATGACTTGATATTATCCACAGGACTTTAATAGAGCCATGTACCACTATATATATAGACTAAGCCATATACATCTGTATGGATAACTAGTTTTTGAGTTATGTATTACTTCATGACTAATTGGTGGAGACTTTATATGTTGATCCTCATGAATAAACATCGATACTCTTCAACTATAGGAGTCTGTATGTACTTACACCAAGCTTGTCTCGAATAGAGCATTACTAGGTGTATCAACAAAATGATCAACTATGGATGTGTACAATATTTGTATTGTTCCTTTCTACACCATGTCTCGGATGTAACTGACCAAAATACTTTTGAATTTTTACTGCTTTACAACATGCTCTATGTGGAGCAACATATGTGATCTTTCTCGATCACTGCACTAGTTTGAATCCATATGTCTTCGATTTTTTTTTTCACTGATCGAGACATATCTAAGTTCACATCCACTCATACCTTGTAGGTACTATAACACATGCTTTTTATTAACTGCAAAGAACATAATCGGTCCTGGTACTAACCAGGTACATCTCAACTAACTTTCAAATCCTCCAAATCTAAAATAAAAATCAGATTAATTTTAATATGTGTGGCCATGGATGTATAGTCCATCATCTTGAAACTCTTTAGGATCTCTACTTCATATTTTCCTTAACTTAGGAAAATATTATCTAGTGACTGCCACACCTCTAATCACAAGAATCATAACAAGATTCTTGAATACAATGATTTTCTTCCTTCTATATGTGAGACCCATGCATATCTCTTTTAATAGGATGTACATAGACCAGTTTTAGTGGTTCATTAGGAGATAGCAAATCTAGATTATCCCTCTCACTATCATGATCTGAGAATCATAAATCGGGTCCTCCATCATGAATGCTCATGTTTATATCTATGTTATGATTAATTAATCCTCCTTTGTCCAATATAGTCTATTTGGTCATTTTTACTAACTTAGGGAGTTATTATTACTATACTAAAGTGTGGGGGACACACCTAGAGGTTATCTTCCACTTACTGCATGTGCATGCATGAGTTTATGTTCCTCTGGGAGAAATTCTTACATTATAGGAGCCCACTATGAGTTCCACCAGCAACCCCAATCAGTTGGATGTGGTAGGTAAGCAATTATGTTGAGTTAACCTCCATTCACAATTATTTAGATCACTTTTAGTTAGCCTAGCACCAGTTTTACATCCCTGCAGGGAGAGTGGCACCTTTTTCCCACCTACCTCATTAGTTAACTGATTTAGACATCTGTAGTTAGACTAGTGAGCTCCAACATTGATTTAGACACACCGAGTTAGCTAATCAATCAGTTAGAATTGATAGATTCGAATCCTATATGTAGCATTCGAATTCTATTTATTGTATAATCATTGTATTATTGATTAATGAATGAAGATTAATGTTGTGATTATATGAGCAATTCTTGTCCGATATATCTAAAATTTGTGGCATGAATTTACTATTAAGTGTACATTATTTTTTATTATTCCACTGCATAATTCCTTTCCTACAACTTTCATATTTGCATACAGATCAATGGTTCACAAATTTAACATGGTATCAAAGCCTTGTTCAGGTTAGCAATGAACCTTGTCCAGTCTCCATTGTGCACCAGAAGCAGTTGAGTTTCCACATAATCCCTACAATCTTTGCCTTGTTAAATCTAGGTTGTGTCCAAAGAAGTCTTTGCAGGTGTGACAAACTCTGAAAAAATGCACATGTCCAGGTGGAAAGGTTTGAACTGACATATGATTGTGATTTGGTTTGTTTTGCAGTGATATTTTTTAAGTACAACTTCAATATGGATTCGATATTATCAGTCCCTCTTCTTACTCCATTCACAAGATATTTGGAGTGAAAATTGAAGATGATTTCATCTGTAAATAGAGAAGGTCTCTATGAGGTATCTATTGGACTTGGTAAAGAGTCTTATGAAGATGAGAATGATTGGATAAATGATGATGATAGATATTTTGGAAGGATATGTTTGGTATTTTCTCCAATCTTGTGCTACCTTATTGATTCTGTTGAATTCCTAAGGATCTCTAGACAAAATTGGATAGAACCTTTGGTAAACACAATGAGGATCATTATAGAAATTTGGAGAGCACACACAACACCACAAGATTTCTTTCTTTAAAATTATTGGCCTTTATTCTCTCTAATGAAGTTGTTCAAGATGAAGAAGAATAAAAATCTTCAACACCATCAATTCGAATTGAAGAAAGTTTCCTTGGAGTGACTCCTTATCCTATTGCTTCTGAAGTTTATGAGATATATGATATATCATATTCTCATATAGGTGATCTAGAAGAATACATTAAAATATATGTTATTGAATAAATTCTCTCCTTCCATTCTACTCAGACATTCTCGAGTGATTCTTCTATTTTAAATTTTGTGCAAAGTTTGACAGTGATTGCTTCAGAAAATGAAGAGGAATTTGATTTATCTCTCTCTAGTCTAATGTTTTTGCCAGTGTGCAAAAAAGAAATACTTTGGATGTTTTGGAATAAATACCAGATTTTAGGAGTGATCCATTCACTCTCATTGATCTAGAGTTTCCATCAAATTCCTGCATTCAATTGCTTGCACCAACACTTGAAGTTTTATTGAAGAAGGAGAAAATTGGGCATCTACCATCTCAGTGGAGCACTTGGAACCTTTGTTCCACAATATTGGATCTGGTATGACCTTTTTTGGATATGATATGACCTTATTTGGTTTTAATTTTAAGTTTCAAGGGCTTATGGTCATGCTTGTAGTTGTTCTCATCAATTTTGGTGTGAAAAATCAACTACCTCAAGTCTCTTTCAAAATTGTTGTTGGGGATTCGATGTTAGTTTTCTCTCATGAGTTTGCTGATATTAGATTGTTTGAATCATTTAATATTTTAGAATATATATCAGATTATGGATCTCAATAATTCTCTCTCCATGGTCCCAGGAATCCTCTACCTTTCTACTTGATCACATGCTCATCTCCTCACAATACTAATAAAGACAGGGACATCCTGCATTTGCCTGGACACTTTCTCCTAACACTCAGAGCTGATTTTACCTGATACAATTCGATGTTCAAGGATGCAACATATAATTTTCTTGGGTTTACCTCACATGGTTCAAATTCTCAAGCACTTTTTCTCTCTCATCAGTTGATCTCAGTTTCTCTACATGGGTCTAGTTTTCATCTTGCAGCTGTCTATGTTCCCGATTCAGTTGAGAATATTCCTCTTCTTCCAGAGAGGAAAATCCCTCCAGACATAATCATTTAGTTGGGAGAGGTTCTCTTGCATAGTACCAGGATGATAATGCTTGTAAGAACTAATATTATACATTACTGCTCCACGGAGTTGTAGATTGCAACAAAATTTCTCAATTCCTGCTTATTTTGAGGGGAGGAAGGTTTCCCATGAGGTTTTCCCCATTTTAATTATTTTATTAAGCAGTATTTTATGTCATTTAGATTTAATGGGTTAATTTTGGCCTAGTTTTTGAGGCCCAAGTTGTCCAAATTTAGGATTGAGGGAGGGGGGGTGCGCGGTGTTAGGATTAATTAATCCCCCTTTGTCCAATATAGTTTATTTGGTCATTTTTCCTAACTCAAGGAGTTATTATTACCGTACTAGAGTTTGGGGGACACACCTAGAGGTTGTCTGCCACTTACTGCATGTGTATGCATGAGTTTATGTTCCTATGGGAGCAATCCCTACATTATAGGATCCCACTGTGAGTGCCACCAGCATCCTCCATCAGTCGGTTGGGGTAGGTAAGCAGTTATTTTGAGCTGACCTCCAGTTACAATTAGTTAGATCACTTTCAGCAAGCCTAGCACCAGTTTTGCATGTATGCAGGGAGAGTGGTGCCGTTATCCCACCAACCTGATCAATTAACTAATTGTAGACTGATTTAGACATTCAGAATTACACTAGTGAGCTCCAACAGTGATTTAGACACACTTAGTGAGCTAACCAGTCAGTTAGAACTGATAGATTTGAATCCTATCTTTAGCATTCAAAATCTATTTATTGTATAATCATTGTATTATTGATTAATGAATGAAT
Source organism: Pseudotsuga menziesii (assembly GCA_001517045.1). NCBI lineage: Eukaryota > Viridiplantae > Streptophyta > Pinopsida > Pinales > Pinaceae > Pseudotsuga > Pseudotsuga menziesii. The sequence goes on from LPNX010213069.1 coordinate 33,193, forward strand.
ATTAATGTTGTGATTATCTGAGCAATTCTTGTCCGATCTATTTGAAATTTGTGGCATGAATTTCTCGTTTAGTGTACATTCTCTTTGATTATTCCATTGCATAATTCCCTTCCTCCAACTTTCATATTTGCCTATATATTAATGGTTCACAAATTTAACAATCCATATGAAGTTATCTTGACACATGCATGTAAATAATACAATTTAACTATATTCATTAGTCTTCACCATCTTCTAGAATAGTATTAAGGCTTCTATTATGGATACTTCTCATGGAAACATTGGAACCTATTAATCTTCTCTCAAAAGCTTCCCGCTTCACAACATCCCACTCTCTTTTAGGATCAACCTTTGGAATCACTCCATTTTCAATATTTGTCATACTCCACTTAGAGGCCATAACATATGGTCATTCCCTACAAGACAATTTTAGTTAAGGTATTAGCAACCCTTGCATAACCCAATTATGACAAATAGATTATATAAACATGCAAATATTTTAACCACATCTCATGAAATTTAATCATATGAATACTTTAATGTATTTACAATGGTTTTCATGGTAATGTACATATATTGACCAATGATTTATCATAACCTCATTCATGTCTCATGAACTTTTATGTAGCCCCATATCCATATCTCATGAAAATTTATGCAGTCCTATATTCATAATATTTATGCATATCATATATTTCATGAGTTTCAATAAAAGATAGATTGTATGCTTTAATCATGTTATCCCATAACATCATTCCTAATCGTAGGAATACATGTCTCTAAATAACTGCAATTAAACACATTCAAAACACTTTAGATATGATTCATAAACACATGTAACAATCAAAAAACAAAAAATTACCTTGTTTTGTTTAGTGTTGGCTCCCTCTTGATCTCTGCATTCTTGTGTATATTACTGGAGTCCTTCTTTATTCACTACAACTTTAAACTCTACAAATTTAGCCTCATGCAAACATGTATCGAATCTCTACATGGGGAAAAAGGATCCCATGCAAACTAGAGAAAATTCTCTTTGTAATGTCCCCATTTTGTCAGAACCATGGAGCAACGAATGACCCATCAAACTGCATGGATCCTAGTGGAAATAATTTAATTAATTAATAAGGGGGATAACATTGGCCAAGTACTCTAGGTAATTAAATTAAGTAACTAGGAATAAATGTGGGCTATAGTCATTTTTAGTTAAATTAAATTAAAGAGGCTAATTAATATTTGTAATATTCGATTTTTTTTAATTAAATATGAGTTGGAAATGCTAATAGAGGCCATTAGGGAACATAAGAAAAGAATCCTTTTCCCTATGAGTTGTCACTCAAAATAGGAAACTCAAAGAAATAAACATGAAGTAAGGCGGCAACAAAAATAAGGAAACTGGAAAAAGGAGGAAAAGGATGTCAATTAGAAAAGAAGGAAAGTTTAGAGAGTGCATTTTATAAAAATAATAAAGCATGTCAGTCAAGAAAGCAAGAGCAAGAGGGCACAATTTCCAATGGAGGAAAAGCATGGCAATTGGCAATTCAGGAAAGCTAGGAATACAAAGTAAGAAAGTACCTAGTTCCTTCACGAGGGCGCAGTGGGAAAGGGAATTGGTGCAGTGGGAAAGGGAATTGGGCCACCTATTGAGACAATTCAAACTTGAAGCCTAATTATGCTTTAACACAATGATATCACATCACTATTTTTGGTCATTTGAATTTTTTCTTGAGAGATCTGCTACTCAATGATTGAGTGATGTGCCTCAACTGAGATTTGGGTGATGTGCCCCTTAGCATTCTGGTTCTATCTATGTTCATGAATTTGGTGTAGCCATTAATGGATTTTCTTTGCAGGTCCTGAATTCATCCTCAATTCTATTCAAATTTCTTTACTGATATGGATAGTCTCCCATTCAAATCTTGAAGACTAGTTGAGCTTCTTTTCTTGAATGAGCAATGGAGTTGGAGTTATGAGTGGGAATTAGTGTATTTATATTAAATATTTATGAGAGATATTTTGACATAAATGGATGTTATTTGATGTTAAAAAAATCTTTGTAATTTTCATAGCAATCTATATTATTCTGAATGATTTTTACATGGTTTTACTCATCCTTGTGAATGCACCTAGTTTTGACTAGTATCACACTTTAATGCATAAGTCATCCTCACAGTTATGAATTCATGTCATTTATATTCTGATGCATCCTTAACACACCTATCTAAATACCCAATGTTTGAAAAAAAGAATTCCTATCCCGCTTCACCTAATTTGGAAGGATAGAAGACAAACCCCTTGAGTTGTCCTATAAAGTAGTTTTACTAATGCGACCTTCAGAATCCTTTTAAGTTGTTTCTGATCTGTATAAAAACGAAAATAATGATATATACATTCACAAAAGAGTTCCATAATCTTCCTTAAGCCCTCTCATAGCCACTGGTTTCTTGGAGACTATTTGTAAAGGTTTTAGTTGGCACAGGTTGGGACTCCTGGAAGCCTGGTAGTATACTTTAGCTGGGATGATGTCAAAAACCTAAAATATCCGAACACCATGTGATTAGGAACATATCCATTTAGAATCCCTCTCTTTTCTTGTTGATCTTACCTAAATCATATCCTATTCACTCATCTCATCTTGCAAATTACCCTGGCTATCAGCTAGTTGTTTGAAAAATTGTGTAAGAGAGTTAGTGAGCCTTAAATATGATGTAGGTTCATTACATTGGTATCATATAACTTTCCTCCACTCCTGTGGAAAGTAATATCTCAATTTGAAAAAAATTGTAGCCATGTCCTACTCTGATGATGGTTCCTATAACCAGTATGATGACGACTATGTTGAGTAGTATGAAGAGTATTGTAGATAGTATGAAGAATAAGAAATCCTCTATGTTGATGGATGCCTACCAAGGGACGAGGATGATGAAATATATAGACCAAAATACAGAGAATAAATCAAGGTTGAACCTTCAATTGTTAAGAAATACTTGACAAAGGTGATAAAAGCATGTGAAAACATGCCTTACTGCTACCATGAGTATCTATATTTGGGTAAGGATATTTGTGCAAAGATTTCTTTCAAAGAATATATTTATTGCAAGTATGTATTTTTTCCCAAGAATGTTGATGAGAATTCTTTCAAGAGTTGTTCTTCAGGATTAAACACCCTTGTAACCTAGGGTATGGGGTTACCAACTTACTTCTAAACTTGCAGACAATTAGCTTTAGTAAATTACAAAAAGGAAATAGGAAGAAATATTGGACTCACCCGATTACCGACGGTTGATCCAAGATTGATCTTCTTCCACTCTGCTTCTCTCCAAAGCTTTCAGGGATGCACCTTCTTCACCTGCAAAGAGAAAAATATCCAAGTACAACTTTATACATGTATATATAATAGGTTAGATAAACAATATATCTAATGCTTAATCGAATATATTCATCAACCATAATACATGAAAGAGACTCAACACAATGTTGGAAGAAGAATTCTCTTTATTAACAATCAATGAATGAGATAAGTGTACAACCCAACGCCTAAGACAAGGACTCCTCTACAACCAAAGGACTCTAAGTTCTGCTGCTCCAAGACTTCGGAAGATATACCACCAACATAACTTTGCTATCCAAAATTCATTCCTCAATGCCCTCCCCAAGACCTCTATTTATACTTTGGGAAATAGAGTGGTTTCAAAGGTTGAGGAGGTTGAGATGGTTGGGGTAGTTAATGATTAAGGCCCAACTAATCTCCATTAATCCTGATTTATATTTTTTAATGTCGAATGGAGATGTACGCGACTATTAATATAGGCAACACGCGTATGACACGCGAGTTACTTAAAGAAAACTCACGTATGCTGATGTACGCTGGTTGCAATGGAGATAGTCGCGTATAGTACACGAGTTGTCAACAGGAATAGTCGTGTATGTACGTGAGTTTCAATGAAGATAGTCGCGTATGGCAATAAACACTTAGAAAGATAATATGGAAATATAGTGTAAGGTTAAATGCATCTCATGTCATGCCCATCTATAGTGTTTTGGCAAACTTCAATCCTAAAATGTCCTTTTGTGTACCAATATAAGGAATGTCGGCACTCGAATGAAGAAGTGCCATTTGGGTTGATAACAGATGCCCCTTAATGTGCGAGGTCAGAGGGAAGCGATGGCCGAAATACATTATAATCTTAATCTTGAAGAACTTAGAAGTCCAATGGAGCAGAGGTAGTACCTGAAACAAAAACATAATAATGTCATATACAAATTCATATCCGAGGATGCTATGTCCAATATACTAGAACACTAGCTCCTTTACAATATTTGAGTACATCATATAATACGGGTACAAGAACATGTATATTACAAAGGTGGATTGAATCCACAATATACAATAATGATGAGTCTTCAAAGATATGTAAGCTATGTAAATGACCACAACATAATCTTGTGCAACTTAGTCCATAGATCTGAAACTAAGGTCTTCATCAAAAATATCCCAAAGAACCAGTACAATCCAAGCCATGTGAATAGATGTTATTGAAGTCGAACATGGATAGGATTCAATAGATTGTCAACCAATAGGCGATAATTAACAACTGAAGAAAAGGAATTCACCAATAATAAAAGTGAATCCTAAGGTACGATCGTCAAAACTCTAAGTCTTCGTTGTCAGGAAGTGCTAATGCGGAACCATACTGTGATAAGGAAGGCAATAGATCCTCCAATGGATCACAAGAGTGGCTAGGAACTAGGTAAAGGAAGGGAGACACAAGTAGTAACATATACAACAATGATGGAATTAGGATATAGATCAGACACAGGGTTAAGTCCTTAAACAGTGAGCATGACACAGAGATGACCCAAGGCAGTTTTTAACTTTGCAGATAGTACAACTAGACTTATCTGTCATGTAGGAGACATGATCAGATTCCCTAGGTAGAATTGACAAGAGGAGGAGTAAGAAAATTGAAGTAATAGCTGAACTGAAAGTGAACACTAAGACATGAGTATCGAAAAAAATAGAGAGTGCTATGTTCAAGGATAACATGCTGCCACTAACTGAGAACCAAAAGAAAACTTCTTTCTTACCTTCCCTATTAAATTTTAACGAGTCTAGGAAAGTCAACTTGAGTATCTCTTCATTTTTTGACAAGCTTGAAGAGAAGAGGGAATAATGCTTGATAATGTCATTGATTCATGGATTTTATGAGCCTAAACTAGTACATGCTCACTTGGTGTTTTCATATTTAGAGAGTCTGAAAACTCTGAAGAAGACTCCGAAGGGGTCCTTTTTCGTCCAATTTAGTCTCCTGAGTCTGAAAAAGTATAAAACATACCACATAAGAACTCTCTTAACTTCCGTAGAAGAAAAGGTGAACCTTTTTCGTACTTAGTCAAGGAGGTCCGAAAAAGGTTAAATTACCACCTACCCAACGCTCCTTCGAGAGCAACATATAGCTTGAGTTTTACGAGTGTGAAGGAAAGCAAGATCACTCGAAAATATCCATTTGAGTATGAGAAATGGGGCTTACAACAATAAACTCAATGCTTTGTTCTTGGTGTTTAACGAGCATGACAAAGATAAAAAGTACACTCAGAATCTTTTTCATGTTTAGGTCCAGAGCACGGAAAAGTGAAAACTAAGCTCATACCGGGAGTTCCTTTTCCGTAACTTTAGTCCCTCAGGTCCGGAAAAGTGATAAACCTATACCTGAGAATAGTTTTCTCAATTCCATAGAAAAGAGAGTGATCCTTTCTCGTATTATTCCACATGGTCCAAGAAAGAGATAACCTACCACCAATTCGGATGCCCATTCACATATTCTTAACGAGCTTGAATGGACAAGTTTACTCGGCAGTCAACTTTGTTTTGAGGAGTTAGACCTGAGCCTAAAGAAACTCCATAAGGGCGGGGATTCCTATAAAGGGATAGCTTGTAAAAAGAGACCAAAATGAGGCTCAATTTGGAGTGAAAAATTACTCATGAGAGGAAAGTCCTATCCATGGAAGAACAATGGTAAAGACAAGGAGCTAATGGTTAAAGATACCATAGTACGTGGTTAAAGTGTTAATGCTAGGTTCAAGATGATTAAGTATAACTGCAGAATGCATGTGAAATGACAAAAAACCATCCTATATGAGCGAAAAACAACTTAAAGATGACCATTTACCTATCACATGGAAGAAAAGAGATGGTATTAGTTTAAAATTATGAACTATAGGGGAAAAACCCACTTTAGAAATAAATTTTCTATAAATAGTTCAAAATATGAATAAAAACTCACCATTTTGATTTTTAACCATAAAAAGACAAGTTTATACCTCTACCTTCGATTGCTCGGTGTGGACGATTTGGTGGACCATTCCCAAAACCGCAAGTGTCAGGTAAAACTACACTCCATGCTCTTTCATTTGATCAAAGCAATTGTTAATTTTGAGCCCTATTTCATGTTTTTAAGCACCCTCAAAGCATGGACATTGTGTACACGAGTATGGTATGTTAATAGTCATGTACATGCATTCTGTATGCGGGTTTCTTGAAAGACAGTCGCGTACAGTATGTGACTTGCCTAAAAGACAGTCGTGTACGCTGCGTGAGATAGAAAAACAATGTATAGGGTGAAAATTTTCAAATTTTATATGAATCTAAAGGTTTGCAATTGCTTGTTTATTAGGTCGAAAGATGGTGCTTGAGTGAAGGGAGCGGGAACATGAAGATATGGACCAAGAATCTCTTCAAGATGCCCTCACAGTGAATGTTTTACGTCAAACTGGGTTATTAAATTTTTTATGTGCCTCACCTATGTGGGCCAATGTTCTCCTCTTAGAGTTTTTAATAAATTATTGGGATCATGATTTGGGCATGTTTGACCTTCAAGGTGAGGTTCTAGAGATTACATCAGAGGATGTCTACTTTATTTCTAGTTTATCACAACGAGGAGATTCGGTGAACTTGGAAGGTACCTGCAGAAGCGGTGACCCTCTCAGAACTATATCGACATATACTGCGATCTAGGCACTCAAAAGAGGGGTAGTTGCATCCCTATTGTTTGCATTCTCAACTTCCCTTTACAGGTATTGATGAGCACTATAGTGAGGGTTACAGGGTCATCATCACTTCACCTTGCAACTCGGAACCAAATGAGGCTAGCAGTAGACTGTATGCAGGGAGCCCTTTATGACTGGTGCTCAGGAGTGACCCCGATAATGAGAAAATAGCTCTCTAACTGCAAAAGAGGCAGGAGGAATAATTTTGGTTATTCCAGCATATTAGTAGCCTTCTTCTTTGAGAGAGTGTTGGGTTTAAGTCCTGCAGTGCCACTGCCAGTTCGTTCTCCCCATCATCCTAGGCTGAGTAGGTGGGGAGATATCTTCCTCTACCAGGGAGGTGGTGGATCGGTCTGGAGTTTCTATGATAATGACTTCTACTTTTTGTGGGAGCGATAGTTTCCAGCCTTGGAGCAGTTCCATATGCTGGATTAGATTTCCGAGGTGATACCGACCTCGTCCTCCATCTAGGAGGAGCATGGGGAGAGTTAGGTAATTTTTTATTTTCAAAATTTTTATAAATTTTAATTATAGAGATATATACATATGTATAAGAGTTCTAATCCTTTTTTTTAAAGTGTCAAAATGCAGATATTGGACTAGTCTGCCCTGCTGGGAATCCACGCATGTATGTGCGTCCTGTTTTGGGAGAGGACCAGGGATTGATTATGATTCTTGAGGGGAAGCTGGCCAGGCTTACCCAAAAAGTACCTACCTTACGGATTGAGCACATCCTAGGCATCATGTAGGAACTAGTAGTTGGTGTACGACCTGTCTGGATACGTCTTCTGAGACGATTAGCCAGAGCAGTACTTGTGTACATAGATGTTGTTGAGGCTTTTGAAGTTGAGGAGGATGAAGAAGCCTGAGTGCAAGGTGACCAACGGGACCAGGGTGGTCCAAGTGACTAGGGCGATCAAGATTATACCTAGGAGCATTTGATGTAATTTTGATCCATATTTTGTTTATTTTTTGTATATTATACAGTTATGACTGGATTTGAGGACTAGAGACTCGACCTATCTATATGGAAACCACCAGCTAAGAGTCCAGTCGCACTTCTAGCTGAGTGATACCACATGACAAAGCATCCCATAGAAGCTCAATGACGGCCCTGTATTCAGTGACATTATTTGTAGTAGGAACTAAGAAAGCACCTCCTAAGGAAACTAATTGTCCCGAGGGTGAATAAATGACCCATGCAGCTAAATCCAAATTACAAGTGTGGCGACTGGCACCATCAAGGAAACCTACGGACCACTCAAAAGACATCTGTAACAACCAGCAGATGGTATAAAAACACAAACCGGTGACCTATTTTACATAAAAATACATACAATAAAATACAGGAAAAAGTGCTAAGCCTAAGCATAGTACTTTTTCAGGTAGAGCCCATTTCTAGGCTCAGCTAGCTTATTCCCATCAAAATCAATCAATTCATATGTGCCCTTCCTTAACACCTTCAACACGATATAAGGCCCCAACCACATAGACCTAAATTTTCCTGCCCCGAGGGGTTCTTTGTCTTGGTCCCAGAGAAAAATAAGCTCCCCTTCAGAGAAAATTTGAGGCTTGATTGATTTGTCAAATTGGATTTTGACCCTATTTTTATGAGCTTGGTTTGTTGTTAGCACATCTCTACCCTATTCATCTAGATTTTCTAAATGTAATAGACGTTCTTCTAGCTCAGTTGTATCAGGTAACACATGAATAGCAATTCTTAAGGATGGGATTTCACATTCAATCGGGGTAACGACTTCCACTCCATGAACAAGTTGGAAGGGGGAAAACCACGTAGCAATTTTTACATTGGTCCAATATGCCCAAAGTACAGGATATAGCATGATATGCCAGTTGGAATGGGCTGCATTAATAGTATGTTTGAGGATAGTTTTCAAAGTTTTATTAACAGGCTCAACTTGACCATTTTCTTGAGGATAGAACGAAGATGAATGTTCTTGTCTAAATCCTAGCATATTGGTCAATTTAGTCATCATGCTATTTTGAAAATGATTTCCATGGTCAGTGACAATCACTTTAGGTATACCAAATCGTGCGATAATTTGATTGAACATGAAAAAAGCCGTAGTTTCCCCGTCAGCTTTAAAGGTGGGAATTGCCTCTGCCCATTTCGTAAAATAATCTACAGTGACAATGATATATTTGTTCCCCCTAGCTGAGGCTGGGTTACATGTCACATAATCAATCCCCCACTTCATGAAGGGGCCCACTAAGATGATAGGAAATAATGGAGCAGGATGCGACCACATCTTTCTGGTGTAAAGCTGACAAGGATGACAGTGCTTCACGACTTCCATACAATCTTTAAAGATCATGGGCCAGAAATAACCAGCACGTAATATCTTCTAGGTTGTTGCTAACCCATATAAATGATCCCCACACACTCCACTATGGGCATCATTTAGGACAATCTACGCTTGCTCGTGGGTAAGACATCGATGCAAAATGGAATCTACCCCACTACGATATAAAGTATCTGCTATAATGAGGTAGTTCTTGGCATGTAAGCATAGTTTACGTCATTCTTCTCACGAGAAAGTTGTAGGACACTTCAAAGTCTAGAGATAGATAAGTATATCTCCATACCAGGGGTCAAAGGTGGAAATCAAAAATATATGCTCATCTCGGAATGAGTCTTCTTCAATGGCTACATCCTCTTCTACTGGAAATTCTGCATTGAGGTCAGTGAAAACTAAGGATTTTTTGTATTTGGCAGATTGAAAGTCCAAGTCAAACTCTTGGAGAATGACTATCCATTTGTTGAATTTGCCTCCAACTATCCATCGAGACAAAACACATTGAAAAGGATTAACATCTGCCACTACCATCATAGTCCTTAGTAATATGTAGTGATGTAACCTCTGAATAGCATCAACATCTGCTAAGGCCAACTTCTTGACGTGGGAGTACCTAAGTTTAGGTCTAGCTAAAGCATGGCTGAGATAGTAAACGACATGCTCTTGGAGCTTATCATCCTCCTGGACTAGGACTACCCCTATGGTCGACTTATATGCGGCCATATACAATATAAAATCCCTAGAGTAATCTGGCAGACGCAATAATGGTGCCGACAACAAAGCTTTTTTCAATGCCTTGAATGCGAGTTGTGAAATTTCATCCCATACAAATGGGGTTTCCTATTTTAACAGGTGCATGAAACCTTTAGTAATATTGGCATAATTTACAATGAAATGTCGAAGAAAATTGAACTTCCCCTGCAGGCTCTGAATCTTCCTGATAGAATGAGGAGGAAGATTTACAATGGCCTCAATTTTTAAAGGATCCACCTAAATTCCTTTGTTAGAAACAATGAATCCGAGCAGTCTCCCTGACTCGACACAGAATACACACTTGTGGGGATTCAAGCAAATTTTATAGTATCTGCATCGTTCAAAAATCAAACACAAGTGATCTGGGTGGTCAATCCTCTTATGAGAATGTGTAGGAATATCATCAAGGTAAGGTTCGACAATGGCCTTAATATCATGAAAGGCAAAATTCATTGCCCATTGAAAGGTTGCCACAACATTTTTCAATTTAAAGGGCATTTTCTTGTACATGAAGGTACCCTAAGGATAAATGAAAGCTGTTTTATGTTTGTCTTTTGGTTTAATTTGAATTGGATTATATCTAGAGAAACCATCCATAAACAAAAAGACTTCACTTCCTACGCAAGCATCAATAATTTGATCTATAAATAGCGTGGGATAGTTGTCCTTGGGACAGGCTTTGTTTAAATCTCGAAAGTCAGTACATACGCGTATGGTCCCTTGATTTTTATCAACAGGATTAGGATTGGATACCCATTTTGTCAAAGCTATGGGATAAATAAAACCGGCTTTCAGCAGTTTCTCCACTTCAGCCTTCACTACCACCACTTTACGTGGGTTAACAGGTCTCAACTTTTTCCGAACAGGTTTAGTGTTAGGATATGTTTAGATTTCGTGCTCAACTATAGATGGATCAATGCTTGGAATCTCCTCATATGACCAGGAAAAAACGTCGCGGAATTCCTTAAACAAGGTCGTATAGATTGCAATCTCTTCAGGAGAGCAGTTTGCACCGATATGTACATTTTCCACAACATTAGGATTTACAGAGATGTTGATAGGGATAGTAGCGGAAATATTTTCCATGTTCCCCTTAGTAAACATTCCTTCCCTAGGTAAGGGATTAATGGGCGTATCAACATCGTTTTCCAGTCTCATATGAAACTCCTGGTTCTCTATCCTGCTTAACTTTGGATGAAAATAGGGCCGATGATGAAGATATTCATAGATCTTATCTCATTCGCACATGGATTCCAGAATGGCTTCATCCGAAGGTCAAACCATATCTAAGAAATCTCTAGAATGCAAAGAGTTTTCTGCCCAAGCAGGTAGGTAGGATTCTTTCGATTCCTCTGAGATTATGAGGGGGACTAGAATGGGATCAACAATGGTATGGGTGATATCTTGATAAGCCACTTCCACTGCCGATAAGGGCACTTCAGGTTCAAGGTGAGAAGGGAAAACCCAAGGATCAGTCCTATCAACAACTGTAGCTATGGACTTCCCCACACTAGTAGAACCTATATAAATAATCCGAGCGGGAAAATCAAATGTGCCCATCAATGATGCGTACATTCCAGCCCCTAAGCCCTCCGAAGCAGGTTTGACCTGATCAACCAATGGTATAGTGGACTCATTAGATTCCATGCATCCTTTCTGAGTAAAGTTGAGTTGGTCAACAGTAACCAACTTCCATTCATGTGGAAACACTACCACCCAAAAAACAGCTGATGCAATAAGAGACATGGCATAAGTCCAACTTCTTCCCAAGAGCAAGTTGTAATCCAAAGGTGCATCAATCAACTCTACCTCAATAGACATTGCTTTCCCTGCCAGCTTAATTTCAAAAGCCGGTAGGATACCATGTGGATGGAATGACCTTCCATCAAAAGAAGTAAGTAGGGTGTTTGACAGGACCAAGTCTGTAATCATAAGCCTGAAGGAAAAATCAAAATCGCTTTAGCATAAGACCCCAACCAAAAGCCAGTTGAAACTTAGCTCTGCCCATAGGGCTGAAAGGTGACAAGCATAAGCTTGAAGAGAAGGCTTACCATGGCCACAATTGTAATAAATTGGAGCTACAGTGATGAATGGAGCCACCCGACCATCATTACCCTACTACCTGCAACCACAATCAAACACAACAGGGTGAGAAGTTAAACTATGAAGGAGCAACGAAACTAGAAGAAGCTTACCCTCATCTCCTTCGCAGCACAGAGCTGAGACCCCATTTTCTCGACAGACACTAACGAAATAACCAAACTGAATTGTGGGCCAAGCCCTAAGCTTGGGGCTTCCACGATTTCCAAGAACAATAAATGCACCAACTGGTAACCACTTCTGATTTTTCCAAACCCACTTTTCCATAGTTCAACGTCATTGCATTATAGTGGGTTTTATTCACCATGTTAGAGTTTAAACCCTGCTATGGTATGGTTTATACCATATGTTAAGTCGCCACCCAAACGTTATCATATGATACAATATAAAAAATCTTGCATTATGATAGTATTACAATAATACTAGTCCATAGGTTGCGCTAGTCCAAAGTCATAGAACCATGCTTAAGTATTTAGATAATGTTTAGACCATATGATTAGAGCTTAGGGTTTAAGTCCCTTAGTAACAGGGTGTTTATGCTTAAGAACCATGGCATACAAAGTATGCCATGATAACATCTCAGACTATAAAATCCAAAGCTCTGCTCTTAAACCAATATAATAACCTGTCAATAAAAGAACATAGGAGTTGTTAATAGGTATAGTAAGAATATACATAGAACGTAAAATGTGTTAATGACATATAGACTAACAAATTCAAAACATAACGAAGAATAATTAGTGTATAGGAAATTTAGTTGTAGTAGCTACATTGACGATAACGACGCTTACCAAGTTATAAAACCAAGTCAATAAGTAGTATAACAAATAGCAGTAGGTCCTCTAGGTTCAAGACGGTCAACACACTTTATACCCAATCTCGTTGCAAAGTAATGAACTGCATAAGTAAATAAAAGAGGTGCCTTAGTTCGATTGAACTAAGTAAGCCTGCGTAACCAAGTAATACGTTACCTCTTAGATCGTCATGGGAGAACAAGTCCCGCCACTCCACCACTTTGTTCCCATCAACAAAGTTAAGTTAGTTATTATTAAATAAACAAAGTACACATGTGTAGGAGTAAAACAATTATCTATACAACTAAGATGTATAAATAGTTTAAATAACAAAATTAAGACATAAGAAGTAAACGAACTAATAATCACTGAATGGATAAGAGGTTAACAAGACAGTATGGGCAGTTTTTGAAGAGATCAAAAGTATGAGTGGCGCATGTAATTCCGCATGGGTAATAATGATCCCTTTCGTGTAGTTTTTCTCTAGCCTATAATTTTTTTTTTCAATTTTTGGTGACATTACAAGTGGTATCAGAGCTTGTTTCAACACTGAGAGACTTATGGGTGCACTAGGCATTCACGCAAAGGAAATAAAGTATGATAAGTAATTTTTGTTACTAATAGAAATTTTTGCTGCTATTAAATTTTTTTGTGTTACAAGACATTTTTTACAGCGTTGTCCAGTTTATGAATACTGAGGAAGAAAACAGCCGGCAGGAAGAAATGACTACCCCCACTCTGGAAGTGAACTTGGTGGTCGAGCTAAATTCTAATGTGCTGAAAAATTTGCATAGTCTTCAAGATGAACTGAAAAGTTTCAGAGAAGATAGTTGAAATGAAAGAAAGGAACAACAAGTTATAAATGAAGCATTATTGCGTAACATGAAGGGAGGGAGGCCGCAAGGTAAACCTACCTAGTCCACCAACAGATCCAAAAGAGAATCGTACCATGAGCGGGCCAACAACCCAAGAGAAGCAGAAAAAGAAGGTACACCTGAAGCAACCAAAGGAGATCATCACAGTCCTGCTAGTGATGACTCACTTTCTCCACGAAGAAAGAGGCAAAAAAGTGATGACAATCTTCAGGGGGAGTTTCGAAAAATAAGAGCCCCGACCTATGAAGGTGAAGTAAATACGAGAGAAAAGGCTGAAGAATGGTTGCTGGGAATGAGTAAGTATTTCCAGGTTCATAACTATTCAAGTGTGATGCAGGCTAAGCTTTCCATCTACAACCTGAATGGTAAGGCAGGAAGATGGTGGTGAGATTTAAAGCATACCAAGAAAGATGAGCTACGAGAAATAAGCTGGGAAAACTTCCAAAATATTTTCTAAGAAAAATACATGTCAGAAAGGTTCTTTGACTGCAAGGTAAAAGAGTTCCATGAATTGCGCATGGGGTCCATGACTATGGATGCATTTATAAATATATTTCTAGATCTGTGGCATTATGTACCGTATATCAAAGAAGAGAAGGTGAATATCCAGCAGTTCCTATGATGTCTTCCGACCAGTTTTCGAGACAGGATTGAATTCGACATGCCAACAACTATGGATACTACACTACACAAGGCCCGAATCTGCTATGACCATGGGTAGTTACGGTAAGAAAACCAGAACCAAAACAGAGAAAATCCTAGAAACTTTTCTGATAACCACAAGCTTGGGTCAAACCTGCAGCCTTATAGAAAGAAAAATAACAGCTTTCAAGCGAACAAGAACTTCAACAAAACTGGTACGAAGCCTTATGTACCATCTCCTAATGGTAATAAGCAAGTGGTGAGTGGAGCCAATGCTACCCCTTTAGCGATCAAGTGCTAGAAGTGTAATGAGCCACATTATGCCCGAGATTGTAAGAACAAGAACAATGGAGTCTTGCATAACCTGCAGGAAGAACCTACCGTTAAGGATATAGCAGGAACCCTACGAACATATGCAGCATTAGATGGCCGACAGGCAGACCATCAAGCTACAATGGTTGAGATTGAAGGTAAGATCTTGAACACCTCTGTTTCAATACTTATTGATCCCAGTGCTTGCCGAAGCTATGTTGCACCTAATATTGTTGATTTATGCAAGTTAGGCAAAGTAAAGCATGTTAAACCTTGGCGGGTACAGTTAGCCACCGGTACGAAACATAAGGTTTCAGAAATTGTTAAAGAATGTGAAGTAAACCTGAATGGTTTCCTTACTAAGGTAAACTTGAACATCCTACCTTTAGGATCGTACGATACTCTTATCGGCATGGACTAGTTGGAACAGAACCATGTCATGCTTGATTGTCTACACAAGTCTATTTTGTGTACTGATAGGAAAGGGAACCAAGTGAAGGTTTAAGGCATCCCAAAGAAAGTTTCTATAAGACAAATATTTTCCTTACAAGCAAACAAGTGTTTTAGAAAGGGAAACAAGTTGTTTGCGGTAAACATCCGAGACATAGAGTCTGATAGAGAAAAACACATAGAATACTTTCCCGTTCTTGAAGAATTCAAGGACGTGTTTCCCGAGGAAATACATGGATTACCTCTGAAACGAGATCTATAATTTTCCGTCCAATTGACCCCACGACCAGTTTCGACCTCCAAAGCCCCTTACTACATGAGTGCACCAGAATTGGTGGAACTCAAACTACAGTTGCAAGAGTTAATAGAGAAAGGGTATATCCGACCTAGTGTGTCCCCTTGGGGAGCACTGATTTTATTTGTAAATAAGAAGGAAGGTGAGATGTGGATGTGCATTGATTACCATCAGTTGAACAAAATGACTAAAAAGAACATGTTGGCACTAGGATTTGAGCCCCCAAGGTCGAGCGAGGGGAGGTTTCTCCCGGGCAACAGCAGAACTGCTTTAGACCATGCCTCTAGCCCTGCGCAGTCAGAAAGGGATCTCTCATTTGTCACTGGAGTCTCCTCTACATAAGATGTTCAATCTCATGTGTCACCAGAGTCTACTCCACATAGGATTTTCAATTAGCATAATCAAGGGGCTAGGATCCTGAATGGGGAAAAGCATGTTGAGGAAAGGAGCATGGTGGGATTATCGGGGGAAAGGGATCATGGGAAAATGGAGTCAAAACCTGCATAAGAAAGAATTACAAAGGAAAAGAATGAAATGGGGTTGCAAATAGAGGCAAGATAGTCGCTGATCTTCCAATCAGGAGATATTTAGCTGGCGATTAGAGGACAATAAGGGATAGTCCATTGCATGGAGCACCAGCAAGATGAATTCCATGCAACTTTAGAAGAACCATTGATAAATTCCTCGAACAACAGCAGGAGCATAGCGAGTATGAATTACTAACAGTTATACACTAAGTTACAGACATGAAAGCAATCAACAAACTGGAATGGAAATAGGAAACACATTTACATGTAAAGGAAAATACATATTGGGAAAAGCAACGACACATGAATCTCTGCCGTGAGAAATAGTTCTTTCACTGCAATTTATTCATACATAGGTATCAATTTTTACAAAAGGGGAGCCTTAGCCTGGGAATGTTTCCCAATCCAATTCACTAACTCTTTTCTCCCTCTATTAGGAGCGTTTTTATACAATCCTATTGCTGAGACTATGAAATTAAAAGATGTTACAAGTCACCATCAAGCGTTAACAGTGCAAGGAGTGGACTATCACCATGTTTACAAATATAAACAGACATTATGGTGCTAGTGGCTGCATTTGACCCGGGTAACAGTTCGACATGCTCGACCGCCACGACGGATGATGAGTATGATGCCTCCTCTTAGGATTTGAGGTGTGTGCTTCCACCGTGTTCAAATGCAGCTTTCCGCATGGGTACACACTGGTGAGGTAGTCGACATCCTTCCCCAGTCTATTCACATTTGCCACCTCCTTCCTCACCTAGTAACACTATTATACATGGGCTTTGGAAGAAGTGCCGCATTGCTTCTGGTTGAGATGAACCTGTGGGGTGGCTTGTCATTCTTATACTTCTCACCTCCAATGAGGTGAGCTATCCCGTAGGAACTAGGGTGTAACGTATCTACACCAGCCTCACCACCCTTGGAAAGTGGAATTCACAAACAAGGCTGTTAGCACTTTAAACCATTGACGTTCCCATCCGAACGAATGTTTATACAGGAAATAGTCAATGGCTGTC
The DNA here is from genome assembly GCA_001517045.1 of Pseudotsuga menziesii. Lineage (NCBI taxonomy): Eukaryota > Viridiplantae > Streptophyta > Pinopsida > Pinales > Pinaceae > Pseudotsuga > Pseudotsuga menziesii. The sequence goes on from LPNX010213069.1 coordinate 50,322, forward strand.
CCCTTCTGTGGAGGATTTGGTGGGCGCGATGGTATCAGGGGTTCCTAGCAAAATAATTACGTGGAGTAAGTGTCCAGGCCTCGCATCGTTGGAAACGTGGGTATCACGTCTAGGCCCCGATGGCTGGTGTCATCATTGGCATGCAAATACCAAGGCAACGAGTGAGTGTGGAACCTTCTCACCAACCATCAACACCCCCAGATGGATAAGATTCTTAAACCAAATCTTCATCATCAAACTCTATCAAGCCTTTGTAGCTTCATGGAGAAGTAGAACTCAGGTTTTGGAGATATGTTAGTTCACTCTTGTTGAACTGAAAGTAGTATTTATAAGGCTTCGAGAATGATCTTCACAAAGGTTGGTCAACATTCCCGTACACTCTGTCATCAAGTGTATCTGGTATCAATATGTGTGAAGGCGTGAGAAGAGTGATATTCTACTTGATGGGGATCTAGTCACTTTGTTTCATCAATCGTGGCGCTTCACCATATGCTGTGGGAAATATTTCATGTACACCATCTGGTGCAAATGAAGTCGAAAATTGAATGTCCTCCAGCATCATGGTGGATTTTCCCCGTGTGAGTAGCAGATTCGTCGGCTACCTTTATTACTTCTACAGGCCATCTCACACAAAAGCTGCCTATCTCCAGGGAACATAATTTTTCCACAGGGATGGATCCCCTTGAAGTAAACCATGTGCCACACCTACAAATTGAGGAAATTAGCGTCGCTGGACAAGACTTCCACCTCAGGCATATCCTGAGTGGCGTCAAAGGAATCGACCAATATGCAATGGGGATAATTACACGCATGAACACCTCCTCCGTTGTCACCTCCACATTGGATGGGAAACCTGCCTTGGGAGTCTTCTTAGCCGTTCGATCAAAGGAATCTTTTACATCCATCGTCCATGTTCCATTCATCCTGCCACCAACTTTTCTCCTCTGAACATCACGAGAAGTTTTGGATTGTGACACATTCCTAACCGCCAATCAAGACTGACCTTTCATGTAGCCGTCGATTTGAGTGGGCCCCACCATCTTTCACAATGAGAAACTTTGATATTCGTCTATGCTAGTTCACATTGCGAAATGAACCGGAGTCATAGATTTATCTCCTTCTTCATCGTGACCGTTGATCTTCGCAACCTCTACTGTCCTTTCGTGATTTGAGATTGTAGTTTTACTCGTATAAGTATGGGTCACGAAATTAATTTAAGGTGTAGATATGCTCCAGACCTTATCTCAACCATCGAAAGATTCCTATCTTTAACACGTTTCACAATCTGGGAAGGAAGCTTTGATCGTGCATGTTTGCTCACGCGAAGCGGTTTGGAGCAGTTGATCCACCTTCGATTAATCGTCGCCTTTGATTATGAACCCTACCCAATGCTAACAACGTTCCTGTCGCTTTCCTCGTTGAAGGGTGCCCATATGATATTCGAGGGACTGGGACCCCTACCGAACCTACATCAAGCCCTTAGATCAACTGTTAAAAATGGAGTGTTAACAACTGGCTCCATGAGGGATGCTATCCTACCAGTGAGGTAGCAAAGAACTCCCGTAGAGCAAGTGCTGAAACCATTGGGCCGTCTTCAATCTTTCTTCAGCATCTCCATATGTTACTGCTTCAATGAATTCATGCCACTCTTTCCAAATCATGCTGGTGACTGTAAACCTGTGCTAGTAACTGAAAATGAAAACAAACTGAAAATAGTAATGAAGGAAATGCTTGATATAGCTGATCTTATTTTCTCCTACCTACTCTACCTAGCTTTGTACACAAGTCCGATTAAGTGAAATCAAACTTCCAATGAAGCCAATCAAGCAACTTGCCTAATATTCTTGTTCTTGTATGGTGCGTGATGGACAGGAATGAAACAGATAATGGGAGAAATAAATGATAAACATACTGATCTTTAAGGCAGAAACGTGACCAATCATTTCCTTCACCCATACCCTCCATGTATTCAGCCACGGGGTTGTAGAAATCACGGCAAACTCCAGCATGTTCTGTCACTTGCTCATGGGAAAGCTGTCCGGAGCTTCCTACTTCTAGGGAGTGATCAGGTTGACACTTGGAAGATTGTAGACGAGATCCCATAGAATCTCTCTCTAATGGAACATCCCTCTCTCCGCTCGAAATTTCTGTAACAAGGGCTTGATGTGCTTCGAGAGGGATGTCTTCAGCTTCTCCAGTGGAACCAAGTAGGCATACTCCTCCAGTGTGAGGTGGCATTCCTGAAGGTGGAGTATCAAAAAAAGTGTTCATCTATAAGCTGCTACATCCATCTACATTTCTATACAAGTTCCTGGCCTACACCACCTCCGTTTCTTTCTACTTTTGCTTGGAGGCCTTAACCATGTGTCGTATTAACTCAAAAGAGGCATAACACAAGGGTAGGCTATCATCTCCAGTTCCCTCATCATATTTTCCCACTCTAACCTCCTAGTTTTGCATTGCACTTCGATTTCTTTCATCAAAAGGCATTGTTTCAACAACTGGCTTGTCAGGTAGATTCTGCAGGTACTCTTCTTCATATTCATCATACACAAGCACACCAAACTCCTACTTGAAATCATCCCTAGTTGACTAGGGACGGTGCCGGTCTCCATCTTCAGAGAATAATCTTGCAGGACTACCTGCTCCTACCTCGGGCTGGTCATCTTTCAGTACATCAGGAGAGAGCTTTGACGGGCCAGAGACTTTCCCACTTTGCTTGTAGGGCCCAACCAATTTGAATGTATCTTTTATTTCACCACCACTGTCCTGATCTGATGATTTCTTGGACATCTTAAGGTTTTCCTCAACCTCCAAACAATCAGCGAACATATGATGCAAGATGGTTGATTTTCTCTCCAAAAGAAGCAAGGACAGGTCATGGGAAAAGGCGGCTGCATAATAGATCTTAGCAGCATTCTCAAGAGGTTGAACTTCCTTAGGAATGTTAAAATAAAATCTTAGGAATCTTCTATTAAAACTAGATATGGCCTCACCCTCATGCCTCCTCAGGGAATAAAACTTTGAAAGTATTTTCTCCAGTGGCCTTCTCCTACCCCAAAACCTCAAGAATGTGCAAGAAATCTCTTCCCAAGTCATGATAGACTTAGGATGCAAGTGTTTAAACTAGACTTTGGCATCTCCTTGCAAGGATAGAGCGAATGCCCGTATGCAGACATCGTCATGTTCTATCTCGAAAAGGTCAGAGAAATGCTCAAAGGCTTGTACATGTTTCTCAGCAATCAAGTTTTCAGATTCTCCATCGAACTTGGGGAGGTACTTGTAATATTTCACCGGAAAATCATGGAGGATAGGAGGCTATTGCAACAGTTTATATCGTCTTGGAGAAATGGGGGAGACAAGGGTAGGTACGATAGCTAAGCTATCGTCTGAGGTTTCATGAATTTCATAGGGGTGTCCTTTGACATTGGGTGCACCCAGATAGAACTCTAGGCCATATTCAGACGTACAAGATGACGCAATTCTTTCGGTTCGTAAAGAAGGATAAACAAGAGTATATTCATGGCTCTACTCAGAATGAGGTGGGGCATGGAAGGCTGTTTTGATAAATCTGGGAAAAGATAAGAGCAAACTTACAAGATAGGATAAGGAATCCTGGAAGAAAAGTGGGCTCGAGTGCTTAGACCTTCTGCATGCATTTCTAAGCTTTATGAGGGGTCCATTTTCCAGTTAGAGTCTGCTATCTCTCTTTGGTCATTTGATTTCTGGGTCACACCACCAGCGGAGCCACTAAAGTCTGAATCATTCAAGAGTGGAGTCGCCAGGTGAAAAAGTGCTCAACCTTCTTGATGTCTGGTCATTGTTCACCATCAATATCCATATCTAAAACCATGTCATTTTTCCCAGGGAGGATCTTCAATTTCGTCCCCAGAAACGGTGCCAGTTTGTTGGCACCGGGATTTGAGCCCCCAAGGTCGAGCAAGGGGAGGCCGCTCCTGGGAAACAATAGAACCGCTTTAGACCATGCCTCTGGCCCTATGCAGTCAGAGAGGGATCTCTCATTTGTCACTGGATTATGCTCCGCATAATATGTTCAATCTCATGTGTCACCAAAGTCTACTCTGTATAGGATTTTCAATCAGCATAATCAGGGGGCTAGGATCCTGAATGGGGCAAAGTATGTTGAGGAAAGGAGCATGGTGGGATTATCGGGGGCAAGGGACCATGGCCAAATGGAGTTGAAACCTATGTAAGAAATGATTACAAAGGGAAAGAATGACATAGGGTTGCAAACAGAGGCAAGATAGCCACTGATCTCCCAATCAGGAGATATTTAGCAAGCGATGAGAGGACAAGAAGGGACAGTCCATCGCATGGAGCACCAACAAGATGAATTCCATGCAAGTTTAGAAGAACCATTGATAAATGCCTAGAACAATAGCAGGAGCATAGCGAGTATGAATTCCTAACCATTATACCCTAAGTTGCAGACATGAAAGCAATCAACAAACTGGAATGGAAACAAGAAACACATTTACACGTAAAGGAAAATACATATTGGGAAAAGCAACGACACAAATCTCTGCCGTGAGAAATAGTTCTTTCACTACAATTTATTCATACATAGGTATCAATTTTTACGAATGGGGAGCCTCAGCCTGGGAATGTTTCCCAATCCAATTCACTAACTCTTTTCTCCCTCTATCGGGAGTGTTTTTATACAATCCTATTGCTGAAACTACTGAATTAAAAGCTGTTACAAGTTTCCATCAGGTGTTAATAGTGCAAGGAGTGGACTATCACCATGTTTACAAATATAAGCAAACATTATGGCACTAGTGGCCACATTCGGCCCAGGTAACAGTTTGACACGCTCGACCGCCACGATGGATGATGAGTATGATGCCTCCTCCTAGGCTTTGAGGTGTGTGCTTCCACCATTTTCAAATGCAGCTTTCCACATGGGCACACACTGGCGAGGTATTTGGCATCCTTCCCCAGTCTAGTCACATCTGGCACCTCCTTCCTCACCTGGTAACACTGTTATATGTGGGATTTGGAAGAAGTGCTGCATTTCTTCTGGTTGAGATGAACCTGTGGGGTGGCTTGTCATTCTTGTACTTCTCACCTCCAATGAGGTGAGCTCTCCCGCAGGCACTAGGGTGTAGCGTATCTACACCAAGCCCACCACCCTTGGAAAGTGGACTTCAAAAATAGGGCTGTTAGGGCTTTAAACCCTTAACATTCCCATCTGAATGAATGTTTATACAGGGAACAGTCGATGGCTGTCCCATTCTACAAAGGCTTTGGTGGGCACGATGGTATCAGGGAATATTAGAAAAATACTTACATGGAGTAAGTGTCCAGGCCTCTCATCATTTGAAACACGGGTATCACGTCTAGGCCTCGATAGCTGGTGTCATCATTGGCATGCAAATACCAAGTCGATGAGTGAGTGTGGAACCTTCTCACCAACCATCAACACCCCCAGAGGGATAAGATTCTCAAACCAGATCTTCATTGTCAAACTCTATCAAACCTTTGCAGCTTTGTGGAGTAGTAGAACTCGGGTTCTGGAGATATGTTAGTTCACTCTTGTTGAATTGAAAGCAGTATTTATAAGGCTTCGAGACTGATCTTTGCAAAGGTTGGTCAACATTCCTGCACACTCTGTCATCAAGTGTATTTGGTATCAATATGTGTGAAGGCACTAGTAGAGTGATCTTCTACTTGATGGGGATCTAGTCACTTTGTTTCACCGATCGTGGTGCTTCACCATTGGTTGTGGGAAATCTTTCGTGTATGCCATCGGGTGCAAATGAAGTCGAAAACAGAATGGCCTTCTGCATCATGCTGGCTTTGCCCTGTGTGAGTAGCAGATTCATCGGCTACTTTTCTTACTTTTGCAGGCCAGCTCACACAAAAGCCGCCTATCTCCAGGGAACATAATTCTTCCATAGGGATGGCTCCCCTTGAAGTAAACCATGTGCCACACCTGCGAATCAAGGAAATTAGCACCGCTGGACAAGACTTCCACCTCAGGCATATCCTGAATGGTGTTGGAGGAATCGACCAATCTGCAATGGGGCAGATTACATGCGTGAACGCCTCCTCTGCTGTCACCTCCACACTGGATGGGAAACCTGTACCTTGGGATTCTTCTCAGCTGTCCAATCAAAGGAATATTTTACATTCACTGTCCATGTTCCATTCATCTTGCCACCAACTTTTCTCCTCTGAACACCGCGGGTAGTTCTGGATTGTGACACGTTCTTAACCATCGACCAAGACCGACCTTTCATGCAGCCGTCGATCCGAGTGGGCCCCACCATCTTTCATAATGAGAAACTTTGATATCCGTCCGTGCTAGTTCGCATTGCGAAATGAACCGGAGCCATAGATTTATCTCCTTCTTCATCATGGTCATTGATCTTCGCGACCTCTATCTCCCTTTCACGATTTGAGATTGTAGTTTTACCCGTACAAGTATGGGTCACGAAATTAATTTAAGCCGTAGATCTGGTCCAAACCTTATCTCAGCCATCAAAAGCTTCCTATCTTTAACACGTTTCGTAATCCGAGAAGGAATATTTGATCGTGCATGTTTGCTCACGCGAAGTGGTTTGGAGCTGTTGATCTACCTCCGATCAATTGCCACCTTTGATTATGAACCCTACCCAATGCTAACAGTGCGCCTACCGCTTTTCTCATTGAAGGGCACCCATATGAGATTCGAGGGACTAGGACCTCGACCGAACCTCCGTTAAGCCCTTAGATCAACTATTAAAAATGGAGTGTTAACAGAACTGTTACCCTCTCCCTAGGATCGATGATTTGTTCGACTAGGTGGGAGGAGCCAAAATCTTTTTGAATATTGACCTACGATCCGGGTACCGTCAGGTATGGATCTGAGACGAAGATAGTCCCAAGACTGCCTTTTGTACAAGGTACAGGCACTACGAGTTTTTAGTAATGTCGTTCGGGTTGATCAATGCACCCGCAAACTTTATGTGTATGATGAACAACATATTCAGTAAATATCTGGATAAGTTTGTACTAGTATTTATTGACGACATTTTGGTTTATTCCAAGAATAAAGAGGAACACAAAGAACACCTTCGCATAGTACTTTGAGTGTTGAGAGAACACCATCTCTATGCTAAGTTTAGTAAATGCGATTTTTACAAACCACAAATATAGTACCTAGGTCACATCAAATCCGAGGCAGGAACAGCTGTGGACCTAGAAAATATTTGAGCCATAAAGGATTGGCCTACCTTGACTAGTGTCACTGACATTAGGTCGTTTTTGGGTTTAGCCGGGTATTATCGAAAGTTCATTGAGAAATTCTTGAGAATCGCTTTCCCCATGATGGATTTGCAGAAGAAAGAAAATAAGTTCTTATGGACTGACAAGTGTGAAGAAATTTTTCAAGAGATTAAGCAAATTTTTATGACTGCACCAGTGTTATAGATTGCATATCTCGATGGGGATTTCATTGTATGCACGGATGCAAGCAAGGAAAAAATTGGAGAATTCCTCTTGCAAAATGATCATGCGATCTGTTATGAATCGTGGAAATTAAAAGAGCATGAGCATAATTATCCCACACATGATCTGGAGCTAGCGGCCATTATCCACACTCTAAAGATGTGGAGGCACTAACTCATGGGAAGGAAGTTCCTTCTAAAGACTAACAATATGAGTCTAAAGTATTTATTCGACCAACCTGATCTGAATGCGAGGAAAGCTAGATGGTTGGCTTTCCTGAGTGAGTATCACTTTTAACTAAAGCATATTAAGGGCAAAGAGAACAAAGTTGCCTATGCTTTGAGTTGACAAACTCATATGATATATGAGGTGTCCCTGATTCAAACTGATGCAGATTTGCATGAGAATATTATAAAGGCCAACAAGGTTGACCCATTCTATGTGGAAATCCTCAAGAAGGTCCAAGAGGACCGGTTGTTTCAACAACAGAAGGAATACAAGGTGCATGACTCCGGACTACTATGGTCCAAGGATAGATTGTATGTTCCAAGTGGAGGGGAAATTCGGTCCAGCATCCTCACATAATTTCATGGGGCACCCTACTCGGGGCACTCGGGATATCAAAAGATGATATCTGTCATCAAGAGACACTTTTTTCTGGCCTAAGTTAAAGGCCAACATTGCAATGTTTATTGTGAAATGTTAGGAATGCCAGTTGAGCACCAGCATCCTTTAGGATTGCTACAGCCATTACCCATTCCGGAATGGAAGTGGGAAGTTATCAGTATGGATTTTATTACTGGCTTATCGAAAAGCAAGAAGAAAAATGATTCCATCTTCATAGTCATTGACAAACTATCAAATGCAACACATTTCATCCCCATGAAATCGACCTACAAGGCTGTGAACATTGCTGATATCTTCCTAAAGGAGATATTTAGACTGCATGGGATACCCAAAGCAATTATCTCGGATCAAGATGTTAAGTTTATAGGAAACTTTTGGAGATATTTATTCTCTGGATTAGAGACGCAGTTGAACTTTAGCACTGCTTATCACTAGTAGACGGATGGGCATACTGAAAGAGTAAACCAAATTGTTGAAGACATGCTTCAAATGGATGTCATGAACAACCCCACTAAGTGGGAGGATTATTTGCACCTTGTAGAGTTTGCATATAATAACATGTATCAGGCTTCCGCCAACATGAGTCAATTCAAGGTACTCTATGGATGGATGTGTAGGACCCTAGTTACTTGGGACAGTCCAGTGGATCGACTCATGTTAGGGCTTGACCTATTATTGGACTTGGAACAATTAGTTACCAAGGTTCAGGGAAACCTTAAAGAGGCACAAGACCGTCAGAAAATTTATGCAGATAAGAAAAAAAAAGATAAAGAGTATCAAGTATGCAAGCATGTCTACTTGAAAGTGAAAGCAAAATGAAGCTCATTGAGCTTGGGTAGGTGTGGTAAGTTAGCACCTAGATTTTGTGGACCTTTTGAAATTCTGGCCAAGAAAGGACCAGTGGCTTATGAACTAGCATTACCTACACACGTAAGAGTTCACAATGTTTTCCATGCATCTTTACTAAAGAAATATGTTTATGACACTAAGCATGTCATTGATTGGTCATTATTACAGGTGGAACCCGAGGGGGAATTTTCCCTTGAGTCTTTGCATATATTGGACAAGAGAGAAGTGAAGCTTCGGAAGCGCACTGTATTCCAATTGAAAGTGTAGTGGAAGCACTTTGAGGTAGATGAGGCTACCTAGGAGAATGAGGCCACCATGAGAAAGGCTTACCCTACCTCGTTTCATGATATTATTCAGAGTCCTTAGAACACCAGGGACGGTGTTGTACTAAGAGGGGAGGGATGTAATATCCCAAATTTTGGACCTACCATTTATAGGCATGAGCCTATTGATCACGATGATTATATTGATGTTTTATTTTATATTGGGTCAAAGACCCCACTGCATATGAACATGATGATTTGTTTTGTATATTGGCTGTAAGCCAATTGTTGATGATATATATGGATATATATGTTGGTTGTGTTGGGAGTGGACCCTGAAGCACATGATTGATGAAATGTTTTGTGTTGGGCGTGGACCCTGAAGCACATGATTAATGAGATGTTTTGTGTTGAACGAGAGGCTCTGAAGCACATGAGTACTTACATTTGTAACACTCCGATTTTGACCCCGTTGCATTAAATGTACATGATGTATATATTTTAAATGATCACGGTGTGGAGCTAAAGGCCAAGGCCCCACCATTGATCGGTTATGCTATGTTTTGGATTCAAATTTGTCACCGATGGTATATCGGGGCATGCAGCATATATTATGCTTGTCACCATGTAAATATGCATATATAATTAATTAAATGAACACGACTAGCTACGAGCGCGGCAACTAAAATGAGAAAGGGGCATGATTTTCACAAGGATAAGGGTGGGGAAATTGTTAAACCATGGCCAATGAGAGAAAAACCCATGTGCCATCTTCCCTTGTTTAATTCCAACCACTTTCATTAAAAATGGCTGCTGGTGGTTGAGGCAGTTAATGGTCTTTGGGAGTGGGGTGGCAGGACTGTCAGTCCTCACCCACACGCACACTCCACCACTATTGACTTCACAATGGAAAAAGAAACCACTGCCATCTCTCCCGCAAGGATTTTACTCTCTCCACAACTGTGCAAGAGCACTCACGCACTCTCCACTATGCAGGCCTCCCGAATTGCTGTTCATCCTCTCGCAGGAGCGGAAGTGGCTCACATTCACACACTTCTGGCTACGGGCATTCTCGCCATTGTCTATTCACTACTCTCCCACCCAGAACTTTCCTGGATTTTACCCACGCAGTTTTCCTCTACGGATTTACATGATAATGGTTGTATATTTTCCTCACGGGTGGATTTGTGGGCCCCGTGTTGTTGTTTCTCTCACGTACAAGCTGGGAGAACTGTAATTTCTTCCCCAGCGTGGTCTATGTAATTCTTCCGGTGTATTCATTTCCTGGGACGTGCTGTTGTTCCCCACGTTGTTGGAAATGTATGCTGATACTTTTTTGGGGCTATTGTTTTCCCCATGTTGTGAGCTGTGCACACTGATTTCGTGTTGGGACTGTTGTTTTCCCCACGTTCATTGATACATTTCAGGACTGTGTAATTTGCTTGGGAGTCATTTTCCCTGTTTAAGCTGTGACAGCTGATTTAACTACATGTGTGCAATGGTTGGTCTTCGGACTGTGTTGGGAGCAAGGATGGGGGCTTGATTTGCTTGATAAACCTGGTGTGTTGGAAACCACACAGACAGAGCTAGAGGGATGGCTTTCTTCTTCACAACCCCTGAATAGCACTGGAAGGGAATGCAGGGCCTGAGGGACTGTGTAGCAGAGAAGGGACTAATTCCTTGTGTTGGGTGTGTGTGGGTGTTTTAGAAGCCATGCTAGTTCTGGTGCAGGTGTTCCTAGCTCTGCAATGAGCTCACCAGCTTAGCATTTAGCCTTTCCCAACTCCTTGATGGCCTGATAAACCCAACTGTGTTGGCTTGGCTGTGTTTTGTATACCCTTGGCTATGTGTAAGCCTGCTAATTCGCTTATTCCTTGGATAATCATGCCCAGCTCGGGGGTGGCAGCGCTACTGAGAGATTAAGGAGCACGCTGGCCTATGGTTGGGTGGAACGTTGCAACGACGTAGCTAGTTGTGGATCAAGTTATTCATAAGATAAGTGCTCTTGTCCATTTCTACTTCCGCAACTATATTTACTGTTAATGACTATAATGGACATGTTGAATGAATGCTTGTATGAATGTATGATGTTTCCGTTGTGTCTGATAGATAATTGCATATGTGCATGATAAATGTTCATGAGTGCATGTTTCTACTTCAATACGTTTGCTTCAGCATTCTGTTTTAGCATTTTTATGCATGTACATGTTCATGGGGCTCTTAGCCCGTGTGTTTGAAGCTTGTAGTCGCGTCCTCTTCGCCGGTCAGAGGCATGGGGACATGACAACATTTGTGTTGAGCATAAAGCTCTGGAACACATGAAAAATATAATTGGAAATGTTGGGTATACGCTCTGGAGCATTCCATGTTGATTTTGAGCATAAGCTCTGGAGCATTAGATCCTTGGCCATTGTATCCCTAGGTGTATCGTACAAATACATCCTAGCATTCAATGTTGAGCGAGAGCTCTAGAATTGCACTATGTTTGTAACTCCCTGTTCTAAGCATTGAGTATGGGCTCTGGTAAGTGCTAGGGGTTACTGAAAAGAATTTAATAACTTCTGAGTGAAAACGACTCGAGAAAAATATTGATCTCATCATACTTATTTATAAGTGATTAAATGAAATTTTGAATTTCTGTATTCTCATCAAAGTACTGAAGAGCTACCATGTTATACGAGGGAAATCCAACATGAAAGGATCTTTAGAGTTGCCTAGCCTAGTAGACCTGAACCATCTATCTACTTGATCTTCATGAAGAAGTGTCGTTAATTCTAAGGATCATAATACATGATGCCCAAATACAAATGTTAACAAGTATTTTAATACTATGTATTTTATACATAGTATGTATTAAGAGTTAATTATGATTAATGATATAATTGAGTAATGAAAGAAGAGAAGCTCCACCAATTATTATTTATTATTAAAGGATTAATAAATAGTGAAATATCTATGAAAGACTAACTAGGAACTAGTTAAAAGTTCCTAGGTTAAGAATTGAAAATTACCCTAGTAAATTAAAAAGGGTTAAATCAAGAAATCAAGGATTTCTTGATTTAACTGCCCCTTTGACTGAAAAGTATGTCTATAAATACTCAAGCCAAGCAAAGGCTTGGGGTTCTGATTTTTCTAGGAGAATTATTATTCTGCTTGTTTTTGCTGTCAAGTGTTTTCTTGGAGAACGTTTTCTACAAGGAAAAGAGGTTTGATTTAGAACTGATTACCAGTTAGGAAACCCTACCTTAGGAGCTCTAATCTACTTGCATGTTGGATTCCAGCTCAGGGGGATTTGGATTAGAACTAGGAACGGTTCTAGATCATGGTTGGGAGGAACGTGGTAGTTCCCAAGTGATTTGGTCATCAAAATCAGAGGTCAGATCTGTCTTAAATTGATAATGCCAGTTATTTAAAAAAAGTGTGCAGGTTCAGCCATTAAAGGAGCTTCAAGGAAAAATTGAAATCGCTTTAGAATAAAATCCCAACCAACAACTAGTTGAAACTCAACTCTTCCCATAGGGCTAAAAAGTGACAAGCATAAGCTTGAAGAGCAGGCTTATCGTGTCCTCAATTGCAATACATTGGAACTATAGCGATGAATGGAGCCACCCCACCATCGTTACCTTGCTACCTGCAACCACAATCAAACACAACAGGGTGAGAATTTTAACTATGAAGGAGCCATGAAACCAAGCCTAAAATGCAGACATGAAACCAGAAGAAGCTTACCTTCATGTCCTTTGCATCACAAAGCCGAGACCCCATTTTATCCACAGACCCTAACGGAATGACCAAACTGAATCATGGGCGAATCCCTAAGCTTGGGGCTACCACGATTTCCAAGAACGATAAATGCACCAGCTGATAACCACTTCTGATTTTTCCAAACCCACTTTTCCATAGTTCAACGTCGTTGCATTATCATGGGTTTTATTCACCATGTTAGAGATTAAACCCTGCTATGGTATGCTTTATACCATATGTTAATTCGCCACCCAAACGCTATCATACGATACCATTTTACAAAGCTTGCATTATGATAGTATTACAATAATACTAGTCCATAGGTTGTGCTAGTCCAAAGTCATAGAACCATGCTTAAGTATTTAGATAATGTTTAGACCATAGGATTAGAGCTTAGGGTTTAAGTCCCTTAGTAACAAGGTGTTTACGCTTAAGAACCATGGCATACAAAGTATGCCATGATAACATCTCAAACTATAAAATCCAAAGCTCTGCTCTTAAACCAATATAATAACCTGTCAATAAAAGAACATAGGAGTTGTTAATAGGTATAGTAAGAATATACATAGAACGTAAAATGTATTAATGACATATAGACTAATGAATTCAAAACATAATGAAGAATAATTAGTGTATAGGAAATTTGTTTGTAGTAGCTACATTGATGATAATGACACTTACCAAGTTATAAAACCAAGTCAATAAGCAGTATAACAACTAGAAGCAGGTCCTTTAGGATCAAGATGGTCAACACACTTTACACCCGATCCCATCGCAAAGTAATGAACTGCGTAATTAAATAAAAGAGGTGCCTTAGTTCGATTGAACTAAGTAAGCTTGTGTAACCAAGTAATACCTTACCTCTCAGATCGTCATGGGAGAACAAGTCCCACCACTCCACCACTTTGTTCCCATCAACAAAGTTAAGTTAGTTATTATTAAATAAACAAAGTACACATGTGCAGGATTAAAACAATGATCTATACAATTCATTAGTTCACCGATAGTAATAACCAAGCTGTATAAATAGTTTAAATAACAGAAGTAAGATATAAGAAGTAAATGAACTAATAACACTAAATGGATTGTTAGGATATTTAGACACTTAGGAGTTAGTTAAGATCAACTTGTGTAATATATCCGTTAGGTAAAAGTGTGTTTCTTTAGTATGCATTAGTATGCATTTGTAAATATTCTAATCCGATGGTCACGATATGTTCTAGACATCGAGTGATTTGACGGTTCAACTTCTCTTAGATCATACCTACCATTGATTCGTGGCTTAACACCTGATTGGTATATGATCTCTTTTTAAAGAGCATAGAGGGTCCTTGGCTAGTCGATCAATTATGAGAAGCTCATGTAACTTTCATTCTTTTGCATAATAAATTTCTCCAAGTAACTATTTGGCTGGGGCTGTGAACTATTTCCCTCTCGAGGGTTTTAACCATGTGACAAACATTGGTGTGTTGATCTATGATCTATTTGTGTGAAGCAGTTGCTCAAGGTGTTCGGTCTTTTGGGAGTACCCTGTGGACCAATACATCCTCAATGGGTCCATTCAACATGTGAAGAAGCTGGTGATCTTGTCGATGATCCTAGAGATCAACGTCGAACATGTTCTAAGTTTCAGTGAGCCTCTTCTCTTTTGGCTCAAGTTTTCGAGAATCATGATCCAGAAAATTTTGCAGAAGCTTCAGGAAATCCAGATTGGGATGCAGCTATCGATGAAAAATATTGTTTCTTAATGGCGAATGATACTTGGGATCTTATTCCTCTTCCAAAAGGGAGAAAACTTGTCAGATGTAAATGGGTCTATAGAACTAAGTATGCATCAGATGGAAGTGTTGAAAGACTTAAGGCAAAGATAGTTGCCAAAGGTTTTTCCTAAGTTGAAGGGATTGACTACAATGAAACCTTTTCTCTTGTCACAAAAATGAATTCCATCTGCCTTGTTCTTTCCCTTGTAGCCTTACATAACTGGGAAGTCCATCAAATGGATGTCAAGTCTTCCTTTTTACATGGTGATTTACAGGAGGAAATTTACATGGAAAAACCTCCTGGATATGTTCAGGATAACTCTAGCCTTGTATGTCTCCTTAAGAAATCCTTATATCGCCTTAAGCAAGCTCCTAGATCTTGGTATGCCAAAATGGATAGCTTTCTCCTTGACACTAGTTTTTCTAGATGCCATTCTGACCCCAATGTCTATACCAAGAAAGTAGGAAACCATCTCATCATACTTGTTATTTATGTTGATGATCTTATCCTTACTGGTAGTGACCCTAAACTTATAAGCCATGTGAAATCCAGTCTTAAGCAAAATTTTGAAATGTCAGACTTAGGACATTTGCATTATTTTCTTGGTCTCCAAGTCTTGTAAACAAAAGAAGGAATCTTTCTTTCCCAGTCTAAGTATGCTTGTGACCTTCTTCGTCGCTTCCACATGGAATATTGTAAACCAGCCCCTTATCCCTTCCAATATGGAGTCAAACTTTCTGCCACTTGTACTTCCCCTGAAGTAGATGCCAGCTTGTATCGTCAGCTTGTTGGTAATATTTTACACTTGACTCATTCTCGTCCTGACCTTTCCTTTGCCATTGGTCGTGTTTCCCATTATATGCAAACTCCTCATGAAAGTCACTGGAAAGCAGTAAAAAGAATACTTCGATATATTCTAGCTACAATTCAGTTTGGGATTCATTACAGTATAGGGGGGGAAACTTTGTTGGTTGGTTTCACTGATTCAGATTGGGCCAGTGATCTTGATGATCGAAGGTCTACTGTAGGTTATGTTTTTAGTCTGGGATCTGGACCTGTCACTTGGGATTGTAATAAACAAAAAACTCTTGCTCTTTCTTCAGCAAAAGTAGAATATTGAGCCATAGTTAATGCTAGTCAGGAAGCTTTATGGCTTCGAAAAATCCTTTCAGAGTTTGGATTCGACTAGCAGCAGCCTACTCCACTTTGGTGCAATAATCAAAGTGCCATCAAGCTTGCCAAAGATCCCGTTCTACATCGGTGCAGAAAACACATTGAGATCCACATGCACTTCATCAAAAATCTTGTTCACGATCGTATTATTGAAGTGCTCTATTTCCCTACAGATGATGAAGTTGCAGACATCTTCACCAAGTCTCTTACAGAAGCAAAGTTTTCTAAACTTCAGTCTATGTTAGGAGTTCAAGAATGTGTCCTTAAGGGGGGATAGTATTTAATGCCTCCTTCCTTCTCATAATAGCTTGTAAATCCTTCAATCATATCCCAAGTTGTTCTTAATGGGGGATGTTAGTATATTTAGACACTTAGGAGTTAGTTAAGATCAACTTGTGTAATATATCCATTAGGTAAAAGTGTGTTTCTTTAGTATGCATTAGTATGCATTTGTAAATATTCTAATCCGACGGTCATGATATGTTCTAGACATAGAGTGATCTGACAGTTCAACTTCTCTTAGATCATACCTACCATTGATCCATGGCTTAACACTTTATTTGTTTATGATATCTATTTAAAGAGCATAGAGGGTCCTTGGATAGTTGATCGATTATGAGAAGATCATGTAACTTTCTTTCTTTTTCATAATAAATTGCTCCAAGTAGCTATTTGGCTGGGGCTGTGGACTGCTTCCCTCTCAATGGTTTTAACCACGTGACAAACATCGGTGTGTTGATCTGTGATCTATTTGTGTGAAGCGGTTGCTCAAGGTGTTCGGTCTTTTGGGAGTACCTTGTGTGCCCGAACATGGATAAGAGGTTAACAAGATAGTATGGGCAGTTTCTAAAGAGATCGAAAGTATGAGTAGCGCATGTAATTCCGCATGAGTAATAATGATCCCCTTCGGGTAGTTTTTCTCTATCCTATAGTTTTTTTTTTTCAATTTTTGGGGACATTACAGTCATATATGTCTTGTGATACAATGAAATTGTATATGAATACACATAAAATATGTTAAGTCATGTCCTTTTTTAAAATGTATAAATATCATTAATTACAATACAATAATTATACAATGTTAACCTAAATTATTACTATTATAATATATTATTATATAGATGTATTATATTTTAGGTATATTACTCTAAAATGATTTACATGAGTGGCATGCAATCCACTAATAAAAGGTCAAAATTGAGAGGTATCATAAAACCATCATAGAAAACAATCATCGATATGGGTCTTGAGAAACAAGGCCATGTTAGTTTGCCATTTACAATAGAGGAAATAACACATTTTTCAATGAGATCATGAGAAAAAAATCTCAAAGAAGCAAATTTGGGTGGCATGCAACTACCCATTGGAAAGAGAGTGGAATGTTCTTTGCAACACCTCAATCAATACAGAAAACAATGCCAAAAACACATCCATAATACACACCTTATAAAAATAAGAGTTTATTTGCATAATATGGTGATTATGAGATTAAATATGATATTAAAATTCTTGACGGCAGAGATTCCAATCTTTGCACATTGTGTTGATGTTTGAGCAAATATAAAGATCTATGAAATTTAAAACTTTTATCAATGATATACTAAACACTGGAATCAAGATAACATTCAATCACAAAAATTATTCATCCGAAACACTAGTTGTACATTGGGTAAACACTCAAAAAACAAAGAGGATGAAAAACACATCAATTTTTCAGAGTATAATAGATAGATTGTAAAGAATACCTTTTTACAATACATTAGATTACCCGATAAGAAAGAACACAGAGAAATAGAGAATAATAAACACCAACATCAACCATAATGAACTTAGCAAGTGCTTGGCACTTTAATAACAAGTGAAAACTCATGCCAATCAAAGTTTAGTGTATCTGTGTGATAGAGAATGATTCCTAGTACATAATACATTGTACAACATCTTGTGTTCACTAGTGCCAAGTTGGTTCCTTCTATTCTTCTCCATGCAAGGTATATGTGTCATACCTTTAATCTTTGTCATTAATAGGTAGTTATATGTCACTAGAGTGAACTCATTATCTTTATTGAATGTTGACCACTTAGGTAACATGCTAACATAAGTGTCATTGTTCTTTAACCCAAGTGTCATCTATGCCAAACACTTTATTTACTATTATTAACTTTGCATGGACCACATCAAGTTTATTTAATTAAATAAAGCGCATAACATTAAACTGAGGCACTGATTGAGGCATTCATATTTAACTAAAGCTTTATAACTTAAGGTTTATAATTGTAGTTCATCCAGTCTTCTGCATGGGAAATTTGAATTCTCTTTTCTCATTATATCTTTATTGTTTATCTATTTATCTTTACCACATGGTCTATGTGATAACATTAATCATCTATAGTCATATTACTCTTGGACCATATAGTCATATGCTAAAGTAATGCACTGTAGAGGTGATTAGTCTCTAGAGGAGATTTGATAGCTTTTATCCATCTCAAATTACCATGGTTAGTAATATATCACATAACATTTTGAGCTTCAACATTCAAATCACTTCACCTCTATAAATGGAGGCCCACCTTTATGATTATCCATTCTCTGGATGACCCATGAGAATCGTTGACTTGATATCAACCACAAGTTTGACTTGATATTAACCACAAGTCCAACTTGATATTAACCACAAGTACGAAGAATTACTCCTGGTGTTGTACATTCAACACTCCCTCTTAATGAGGGAGACATTCTCTGCTATACCAGGCATTTTCTACCATACCAAAAATTTCCTTCCATACAGAGAATTTCCTACCATATCAATAATTTTCTGTCATAATTAGCTTGTCTCAGAAGTACCCATACTTCATTTACAGACATACGATTTTTTAACACATCCTTATTCTTGCAATCTTCTCTTCGATATCAATGCACTAAAGTCTTATCTTACAAAACCATGAATCTGATGAAGTGATGATTCATCTTAATTTGTTCCAATTTAACCATGAAACACTGGGTTCTCATAAATATTTATTATAACACCTAATATTTGTATGCTCAAGTATTTCACCCAAGTAGGTATCATCCCAAGATACACTACTCCTCTACAGGTACTACTATCCACAATACACTTTGCTTTTGTACTACTATTCGCAATACACTTATCTTATGCAGTACTAACTGCAAAATACATAGCTAATCTTAAGCAATATAATAGGTCTTCCATGTATCAATTACAATATATAACCTATTTTCATGTACCCCTAAGGTACTCAAACATATGCTTAATAACAAGCATAAAATACAATAGGTCTACTAAGTACCTTAAGATGCCAACCATGTATTTATCCATGGTAGCATCATCTGGATCTGATCTACAATGTTGTTTCCATAAACTAGAAACTAAGTATTTCAAATCCACATATACACGAAATTTTACAACACATTAAATATGTAATATTCTTTCAGAAAATAAATTTGATATTGTCTTTTAATCTTAAACATTTTTGACTTTTAGAATATTCTACTATATAGATAAATTCTATATGAGCTTTCCATTCTCTGTGATGTTCTTCAAGGCCTGATCACTTTCACAGTTATTTCATATTCTTATCTTTGTACCAAATTACCCTACTATCCAACTATGTGGCTATCTGACCTCTCCAAGAGGTTTGTTTTTTCCCTAACGGTCTTGAATATAACCCTTCTTGAGTATCCATTAGTCTCTGAGACCTTGACCATGTCTCTACCCATGTGGAGTCTCTCTATAATAGATACTACATCCCTTAGTTGTCTGAGTCATATCCCATAAATTATCATAGCTATGAGCAACTTAGTAGTTTTATCTGCTACATGACTTGATATTATCCACGTCCTCAATCTTGATATTATCCACAGCACTTTAATAGAGCCATGTACCACTATATAGATAGACTAAGCCATATACATCTGTATGGATAACTAGTATTTGAGTTATGTATTACTTCATGACTAATTGGTGGGGACTTTATCTGTTGATCCTCATGAAGAAACATCAATACTCCCTCTTCAACTATAGGAGTCTTTATGTACTTACACCAAGCTTGTCCCGGATAGAGGATTAGTAGGTATATCTACAAAATTCTCAACTATGGATGTGTACAATATTTGTATTGTTCCTTTCTACACCATGTCTCGGTCGTAACTGACTAAAATACTCTTGAAGTTTTACTGCTTTACAACATGCTCTATGTGGAGCAACATCTATGATCTTTCTCGATCACTGCATTAGCTTGAATCCATATGTCTTTGAATTTTTTTTTCACTGATCGAGAAAAATCTAAGTTCACATCCACCCATACCTTCTAGGTACTATAACACATGCTTTTTATTAACTGCAAAGAACATAACCGGTCCTGGTACTAACCAGGTACATCTCAACTAACTTTTAGATCCTCCAAATCTGAAATAAAAATTAGATTCATCTTCATATGTGTGGCCATGGACATATATTCCATCATCTTGAAACTCTTTAGGATCTCTACTTCACATTTTCCTTAACTTAGGAAAATATTATCTAGTGACTTCCACACGTCTAATCACAAGAATTATAACAAGATTCTTGAATACAATGATTTGCTTCCTTCTATATATGAGACCCATGCATATCTCTTTTAATAGGATGTACATCGACCAGTTTTATTAGTTCATTAGGAGATAGCATATCTAGATTATCCCTTTGACTATCATGATGTGAGAATCATAAATTGTATCCTCCATCACGAAGGCTCGTGTTTGTATCTATGTTATGATTAATTAATCCTCCTTTGTCCAATATAGTCTATTTGGTCATTTTGACTAACTTAGGGAGTTATTATTACTGTACTAAAGTGTGGGGGACACACCTAGAGGTTATCTTCCACTTACTTCATGTGCATGTATGATTTTATGTTACTCTAGGAGAAATCCTTACATTATAGGAGCCCACTATGAGTTCCACCAATAGCCCCGATCGGTTGGTTGTGGTAGGTAAGCAATTATGTTGAGTTAACCTCCATTTACAATTAGTTAGATCACTTTCAATTAGCCTAGCTCCAGTTTTGCATGCCTGCAGGGAGAGTGGCACCTTTTCCCCACCTACCTCATTAGTTAACTGATTTTAGACTGATTTAGACATCCATGGTTAGACTAGTGAGCTCCAACATTGATTTAGACACAATGAGTTAGCTAATCAATCAGTTAGAACTGATAGATTCGAATCCTATATTTAGCATTCGAATTCTATTTATTGTATAATCATTGTATTATTAATTAATGAATGAATATTAATGTTGTGACTATGTGAGCAATTCTTGTCCGATATATCTGAAATTTGTGGCATGAATTTAGTGTTAAGTGTACATTATTTTTTATTATTCCACTGCATAATTCCTTTCCTACCACTTTCATATTTGCATGTAGATCAATGGTTCATGACTTTAACATGGTATCAGAGCCTTGTTCAGGTTAGTATCATTGTGCACCAGAAGCAGCTGAGTTTCCACATAATTCCTACAATCTTTTCCTTGTTAAATCTAGGTTGTGTCCAAAGAAGTCTCTGCAGGTGTGACGAACTCTAAAAAAATGCACATGTCAAGGTGGAAAGGTTTGAACTGAAAGATGATTGTGATTTGGTTTGTTTTGCAGTGATATTTTGTAAGTATAACTTCAATATGGATGCAATATTATCAGTCCCTCTTCTTACTCCATTCACAAGATATTCAGAGTGAAAATTGAAGATGATTTCATCTCTAAATAGATAAGGTCTCTATGAGGTATCTATTGGACTTGGTAAAGAGTCTTATGAAGATGAGAATGATTGGATAAATGATGATGATAGAGATTTTGGAAGGATATGTTTGGTATTTTCTCAATCTTGTGCTACCTTATTGATTCTGTTGAATGCCTAAAGAATCTCTAGACAGAATTGGATAGAACCTTTGGAAAACACAATGAGGATCATTATAGAAATTTGGATAGCACACAAAACACCACAAGAGTTCTTTATTTATAAGTATTGGCCTTTATTCTCTCTAATGAAGTTGTTCAATATGAAGAAGAAGAAAAATCTTCAACACCATCAATTTGAATTGAAGAAAGTCTCCTTGGAGTGACTCCTTATCTTTTTGCTTCTGAAGTTTATGAGATATATGATATATCATATTCTCATATAGGTGATCCAGAAGAATACATTAAAATATATGTTATTGAATAAATTCTCACCTTCCATTCTACTCAGACATTCTCAAGTGATTATTCTATTTTAAATTATGTGCAAAGTTTGACAGTGATTGCTTCAGAAAATGAAGAGGAATTCGATTTATCTCTCTCTAGTCTAATGTTGTTTCTAGTTTGCAAAAAAAATAATACCTTGGATGTTTTGGAATAAATATCAGATTTTAGGAGTGATCCATTCACTCTCATTGATCTAGAGATTCCATCAAATTCCTGCATTCAATTGCTTGCACCTATACTTGAAGTTTTATTGAAGGAGAAAATTGTGCATCTACCATCTCAGTGGAGCACTTAGAACCTTTGTTCCACAGTCTTGGATCTGATATGACCTTTTTTGGATATGATATGACCTTATTTGGTTTTAATTTGAAGTTTCAAGAGATTCTAGTCATGCTTGTAGTTGTTCTCATCAATTTTGGTGTGAAAAATCAAGTACCTCAAGTCTCTTTCAAAATTGTTGTTGGGGATTCGATCTTAGTTTTCTCTCATGAGTTTGCTGATATTAGATTGTTTGAATCATTTAATATTTTAGAAGATATATTAGATTATGGATCTAAATCATTCTCTCTCCATGTTCCCAGGACTTCTCTACCTTTCTACTTGATCACATGCTCATCTCCTCACAATACTAATAAAGACAAGGACATCCTGCATTCGCCTGGACACTTTCTCCTAACACTCGAAGCTGATTTTACCTAATACAGTTTGATGTTCAAGGATGCAGCATATAATTTTCTTGGGTTTACCTCACATGGCTCGAATTCTCAATCACTTTTTCTCTCTCATCAGTTGATCTCAGTTTCTCTACATGGGTCCAATTTTCATCTTGCAGCTGTCTATGTTCCCAATTCAGTTGAGAATATTCCTCTTCTTCCTTAGAGGAAAATTCCTCTAGACATAATCATTTAGTTTGGAGAGGTTTGCCTGCATAGTACCAGGATGCTAATGCACGTAAGAACTAATATTCTACATTATTGCTCCACGGAGTTGTAGATTGCAACAAAATTTCTCGATTTCTGCTTATTTTGAGGGGGGAGGGTTTCCCATGAGGTTTTCCCCATTTTAATTATTTTATTAAGAAACATTTTATTTCATTTAGATTTTATAGGCTAATTTTGGCCTAGTTTCCGAGGCCCAAGTTGTCCAAATTTAGGATTAAGGGGGGGAGGCGGCGTTAGGATTAATTAATCACCCTTTGTCCAATATAGTCTATTTGGTCATTTTTCCTAACTCAAGGAGTTATTATTACCATACTAGAGTTTGGGGGACAAACCTAGAGGTTGTCTACCACTTACTGCATGTGTATGCATGAGTTTATGTTCCTATGGGAGTAATCCCTACATTATAGGATCCCACTGTGAATGCCACCAACATCCTCCATCAGTTGGTTGGGGTAGGTAAGCAGTTATGTTGAGCTAACCTCTAGTTACAATCAGTTAGATCACTTTCAGCTAGACTAGCACCATTTTTGCATGCATGCAGGGAGATTGGTGCCTTTATCCCACCTACCTCATCAATTAACTAATTGTAGACTGATTTAGACATTCAGAGTTAGACTAGTGAGCTCCAACAATGATTTAGACACACTTAGTTAGCTAACCAGTCAATTAGAACTGATAGATTTGAATCCTATCTTTAGCATTCAAAATCTATTTATTGTATAATCAATGTATTATTGATTAATGAATGAATATTAATGTTGTGATTATCTAAGCAATTCTTGTCTGATTTATTTGAAATTTGTGGCATGAATTTATCGTTTAGTGTACATTCTCTTTGATTATTCCACTGCATAATTCCCTTCCTCCAACTTTCATATTTTCCTGTAGATTAATGGTTCACAAATTTAACAATCCATATGAAGTTATCTTGACACATGCATGTAAATAATACAATTTAACTATATTCATTAGTATTTACCATCTTCTAGAATAGTATTAAGGCTTCTATTATGTATACTTCTCATGGAAACATTGGAACCTTTTGATATTCTCCCAAAAGCTTCCCACTTCACAACATCCCACTCTCTTTCAGGATCAACCTTTGGAATCACTCCATTTTCAATATTTTTCATACTCCACTTAGAGGCCATAACATATGGTCATTTCCTACAAGGTAATTTTAGTTAAGGTATTAGCAACCCTTGCATAACCCAATTATGACAAATAGATTATATAAACATGCAAATATTTTAACCACATCTCATGAAATTTAATCATATGAATACTTTAATGTATTTACAATGGTTTTCATGGTAATGTACATATATTGACCAATGCTTTATCATAACCTCATTCATGTCTCATGAACTTTTATGTAGCCCCATATCCATATCTCATGAAAATTTATGCAGTCCTATATTCATAATATTTATGCATATCATATATTTCATGAGTTTCAATAAAAGATAGATTGTATGCTTTAATCATGTTATCCCATAACATCATTCCTAATCGTAGGAATACATGTCTCTAAATAACTGCAATTAAACACATTCAAAACACTTTAGATATGATTCATAAACACATGTAACAATCAAAAAACAAAAAATTACCTTGTTTTGTTTAGTGTTGGCTCCCTCTTGATCTCTGCATTCTTGTGTATATTACTGGAGTCCTTCTTTATTCACTACAACTTTAAACTCTACAAATTTAGCCTCATGCAAACATGTATCGAATCTCTACATGGGGAAAAAGGATCCCATGCAAACTAGAGCAAATTATCTTTGTAATGTCCCCATTTTGTCAACACCATGGAGCAACCAATGACCCATCAAACTGCATGTATCCTAATGGAAATAAGTTAATTAATTAATAAGGGGGGTAACATTGGCCAAGTACTCTAGGTAATTAAATTAAGTAACTAGGAATAAATGTGGGCTATAGTCATTTTTAGTTAAATTAAATTAAAGAGGCTAATTAATATTTTGTAATATTTGTTTTTTTTTAATTAAATATGAGTTGGAAATGGTAAAAGAGGCCATTATGGCACATAAGAAAAGAAGGCTTTCCCTATGAGTTGTCACTCAAAATAGGAAACTCGAAGAAATAAACATGAAGTAAGGCAGCAACAAAAATAAGGAAACTGGAAAAAGGAGGAAAAGGATGTTAGTTAGAAAAGAAGTAAAGTTTAGAGAGTGCATTTTATAAAAAGGATAAATCATTCAATCAAGAAAGAAAGAGCAAGAGGGGACAATTTCCAATGGAGGAAAAACATGGCAATTGGCAAGTCAGGAAAGCTAGGAAGACAAAGTAAGAAAGTACCTAGTTCCTTCATGAGGGTGCAGTGGGAAAGGGAAGTGGGCCGCCTATTGAGACAATTAAAACTTGAAGCCTAATTATTCTTTAAAACAATGATATCACATCACTATTTTTGGCCATTTGAATTTTTCATTGAGAGATCTGCTACTCAATGATTGAGTTATGTGCCTCAACTGAGATTTGGGTGATGTGCCCCTTAGCATTCCTGTTCTATCTATGTTCATGAATTTGGTGTAGGAATTAATGGATTTTATTTTCAGGTCCTGAATTCATCCTCAAGTCTATTCAAATTCCTTTACCGATATGGATAGTCTCCCATCCGAATCTTGAAGACTAGCTGAGCTTCTTTTCTAGAATGAGCAATGGAGTTGGAGTATGAGTGGGAATTAGTGGATTTATATAAAATATTTATGAGAGATATTTTGACATACATGGATTTTATTTGATGTTAAAAAAAATATTTGTAATTTTCATAGCAACCTATATTATTCTGATGATTTTTACATGGTTTTACTCATCCTTGTGAATGCACCTAGTTTTGACTAGTATCACACTTTAATGCATAAGTCATCCTAAAAGTAATGAATTCATGTAATTTATATTCTAATTCATCCTTAACACACCTATCTAAATACCCAATGTCTGAAACAAAGAATTCCGATCCCTCTTCACCTAATTTGGAAGGCTAGAAGACAAACCCCTTGAGTTGTCCTATAAACTAGTTTTACTAATGCGACCTTCAGAATCCTTTTAAGTTGTTTCTGATCTGTATAAAAATGAAAATAATGATATATACATTCACAACAGAGTTCCATAATCCTCCTTAAACCCTCTCATAGCCACTGGTTGCTTGGAGATTGTTTGTAAAGGTTTTAGTTGACATAGGTTGGGACTCCTGGAAGCCTAGTAGTATACTTTAGTCGGGATGTTGTTAAAAACCTAAAATATCTCAAAACCATGTGATTAGGAACATAACCATTTAGAATCCCTCCCTTTCCTTGTTGATCTTACCTAAATCATATCCTATTCACTCATCTCATCTTGCAAGTTACCCTGGCTATCAGCTAGTTGTTTGAAAAATTGTGTAAGAAAGTTAGTGAGCCTTAAATATGATGTACGTTCATTACATTGGTATCATATAACTTTCATCCACTCCTGTGGAAAGTAATCTCTCAATTTGAAGAAAATTTTAGCCATGTCCTACTCTGATGATGGTTCCTATAACCAGTATAACGATGACTATGTTGAGCAGTATGAAGAGTATTGCAGATAGTATGAAGAATAAGAAATCCTCTATGTTGATGGATTCCTACCAAGGGGTGAGGATGATGAAATATATAGACCAAAATACAGAGAATAAATCAAGTTTGAACCTTCAAATGTTAAGAAAGACTTGATAAAGGTGATAGAAGCATGTGAAAACATGGCTTACTGCTACCAGGAGTATCTAGCTTTGGGTAAGGATATTTGTGCAAAAATTTATTTCAAAGAATATATTTATTGCAAGTATGGATTTTTTCCCAAGAATCTTGATGAGCATTCTTTCAATAGCAGCAAACCATCCATAGAGGAACCAATGTGTTCCACCTCTTTCAGTAAAGAAGATACGAAGAAACCAATGATGAATATTAATCAAATGCATCTACATCTTCAAGCATTATGAGTTTTCTTTGTTTTTATTCAAACATAGCTTCCAAAAGTTTCAATATGAGAACCATTCAAGAGAGAGAATTTTCATCAAGTTTCTTGGAGAAGCAAGAGTCAATGACAAACCAACCTCCAAAGGAGAAGAGCATAAATATTCCAGAGGAAGAACTAGGTAGCACCTCTAATGAAAGAATTGATGAGGAAGAAGAGGAAGGGTCTGCTTGTTCAAACTATCTGGATGGGAAGGATGAAGAGGATATCCAAATGTTTCATCCCTTTGAAGAAGACCGACTTATAGGATCCTCTTTGTGAGCCACACCATTTGGGTGGATCACTAAAGGAGAGTGAATAAAATATCATAGCATCCAAGGATATTTTTGTTGATGCCAATTCTTTGGTATCGAGATGTTTGTGGAGAGCTTTAGGAGGAGAGTTCGAAGGATAATATTTCTTGGGGGATTTGGAAACTCTTAAGGAAGAAATAGACAAGATGAAGGAAAGCTACATGAAATTTATATCATATATAAATAATCTTCTTGAAATGACTAATATTTACCATCATGCATTTAGAAAGGAGGAAGATCAAGCAGAAAGGATTGGTGGTGAATTGGAGGCTACATATGGTTCTTTGGAAATCGCTCAAAGATCTCTCGAGGAGTCAAATTTTCAGACCTATCAACTTTAGAAGGATTTGTATGTACCACACCTTTCATCTTGCATGGAAGGAAATGTTTTGGGTATAATGGAGGAATTTCATGTGGAGAATGAACATGATAAAAGTTCATAATTACAAGTGTTGGTGAAATAATATTCCATAGAAAATATTGACTAAACACTTGGCTCACTACAGAGGACATTCAAGATCATTAATATTTGTAAGAAAATACACTTATTTGTCCATGGATCGGATAGGTAATTACATAGTGGATATTGAGACCCAAGGATGCACATGTACTCTTGCTTGCAACTGTAAAGAAATTTTCTTAAGCCATGATTTGGAAGAAGGACCCCATGAGCTTCCTATGTGGAAGGGAGTTTTCAATTTGGAGGATGCGACTAATCATATCCCTTGTGGATCAGGAAAAACAATTGTTTAGTCATCCATTGAATGGGTGGATAGAGGAATCATTCAAAGGAATACTTTGGGAGGTAAAAATTTTCTTTGTTTATGCAATGAAATTTTTATTCTACTTGACATTTCCTTGACATGTGAGCAACAAAAAAGAAATATTATGAAGCCATCATATATCTCCTATCCTCATGTCTCCATGGATTGGTTGTACCACTACATGGACGATTTTGAATCACCCATTAAGAAAATTCCAATTTTCATTCATGGAAGGTTGAAGGAATCCGTGCATGCAAGAAGAAAAATAGCACAAGGTGAGATCCAAGCACTTTCATATCCAATGATAAGATGGTTGGATGGCTGCAAAATAAATGTGAACTAGGAATTCCATCCAATGACAATTTTTTATTGATGGAATTAAATTATGATAGTATGCATCATGATCAGTGGAAAACAACCCTTTACTTGCAGGAGTTAATGACAAACCAACCTCCAAAGAAGAAGAGCATAAATATTCGAGAGGAAGAACTAGGTAGCACTTCTAATGAAAGCATCGATGAGGAAGAAGAAAATGGGCTTGCTTGTCCAAACCATCTAGATGGGAAGGATAAAGAGGACATCCGAAGGTTTCAACCCTTGGAAGAATACCATCTTATGAAGGATCCTCTTTTTGAGCCACACCATTTGGGTGAATCACTAAAGGAGAGTGAATAAAATATCATAGCATCCAAGGATATTTTTTTGTTGATGCTAATTGTTTGGTATCGAGATGTTTGTGGAGATATTTAGGAGGAGAGCTGGAAGGAGAATATTTCTTGGGGGATTTGGAAAATCTTAAGGAAGAAATATACAATATGAAGGAAAGATACATGAAATTTCTATCAGATAGAAATCATATTCTTGAAATGACTAATATTTACCATCATGCACCCAAAAAGGAGGAAGATGAAGAAAAAAGGATTAGTAGTGAATTGGAGGCTACATATGGTTCTTTGGAAAGAACTCAAAGATATTTCCAGTAGTCAAAATTTCAGACCTATCAACTTTAGAAGGAGTTGTATGTACCACACCTTTCATCTTGCATGGAAGGAGATGTTTTGGGTATGATGGAGGAATCTCATGTGGAATATGAACATGAGAAAAGTTCATAATTACAAGTGTTGGTGAAAGAAGATTCCATAGAACATATTGACTAAACACTTGGATCGTTGCAGAAGGAAATTCAAGATAACATATCATTAATATTTGCAAGAAAATACACTTATTTGTCCATGGATTGGATAGGTAATTACATAGTGGAGATTGAGACCCAAGGATGCACAAGTACTCTTTCTTGAAATTGTAAAGATTTTTTCTTAAGCCATGATTAAAAGAAGGACCCCATGAGCTTCCTATGTGGAATGGAGTTTTAACTTTACAGGATGTGTTTGATCATATCCCTTGTGGATCAAGAAAAAAAGTACTTATTCATCCATTGAATGGGTGGATATAAGCATCATTGAAAGTAATACTTTGAAAGGGAAAAATTTTCTTCGTTTATGCAATGAAATTTTTATTCTACCTGACATTTCCTTGGCATGTGAGCAACAAAAAGGAAATATTATGAAACCATAATATATATCCTGTCTTCATGCCTCCATGGATTGGTTGTAACACCACATGGAATATTTTGAATCACCTATTAAGAAAATTCTAACTTACATTCATGGCAGGTTGAAGGAATCCGTGCATGCTAGAAGAAAACTGGCACAAGGTGAGATCAAAGCACTTTCAGATCCAATGATGAGAAGGTTGTATGGAGAGGTGAAAAAGAAATGGGATTCAGGCATTACATCCAATGACAATTTTTTATTGATGGCATTAAAGTGTGAGAGTATGCAGCATGATCAGTGGGAAAACCACCCTTTGCTTGCAGGAGTCTGTTGATGTGGAACAATGGACCAGTTTCTAATGTGGGAAAACTAATTAATGGATGGACTCACTATTTTTCTTGTCTGAATGATTAAGATTCTTCCCAAGAATCTTTCCTTTGACATCGAGCAGTGTAGAGAGGGGAGTAGGAGACACTTCCCCATTTTTAGATTCACTTGGGACCCATGAATCATTCTTGGTTTCAATTAATCCATCATGGGACTATGAAGAATAGAGACACCTCTCAAGAATAATGATATGAATAAGGTTGAGTACCTATACAAAATTCATTTCCACCCTCATCATCATCAACAAGTTCATTTGAAAGAACAAGTGCTACAAGAATCATTTTTTGGTGTTCGATGTGCCTTCTTGGGAATTTTATACCTGAGCATTGAATTGATTGATGCACCTGTTAATTCACCTCATTACAAGAGTATAGAATACATCAATAACTTGGGTAAGATTTTGTTGGTTCCCTTTAATTACATTTAGGTTCATAGTAGGATGATGCAGAAGCAATCTCTTGGGTTGGAAGCTATGTCATGCACTTGGGTAGAGAAATCATTGCATATCAGTTTGTTTCAGTATGAAATTGGAAGGATAAAGATTTTGAATTTTGATATTATTATTGAGCATGGTAATATAGATTTACCATGTAGAGAATCCTTTTATTTCATAAAACATGTCTTCCTAAGTAGAGAAAGGAATGTCCAAGAGTATCCCACAAGTTTTCACTTCCCTATGCATGCTTAAAGAGGATGTTCCCAAGGAAGGAATAGAAATGTTGATAGTGGTTAGAAGATATGCCAATAAGTTGCAGCCATGTCAATACCTTTACCAATAAAATCCATTAAGGTAAAGAAGGAACACGTTTTGACTAAGAGCCAACATTTCTTAAGAAATAACACATTTGAAGTTGGAATTGAATACATTGGTTCAAGGTCAAAATTGACTCATAAAGGGCTCATGGTATGGAGAAAAATTGGATTTAATGTAAATAATTGGATTCCTTGAAGTATGAAAAGTGTTGCATCACCTGTCAATGGTATAAGGAGCATTACTGGGTAAGGAACGAGTATTCAATCTTTTGTTCAATGTTTCTTTCCAATCTTTGGGTGCATGAGAATTGTGTTTAGGACATACTGTTAAAGAAAACCTTATGGACAACCCAAAATCAGATTTCTCAGAGGAATACAAGTTTACACATGCATAGTCATTCCTATTTCAAATTGCATTAAGAAGTTTTGGTTATTTTTGAGGCCTGGGTCAAATGCAATTCATGTTTTTGGAAACTCAACTTGCAGGGATAGTCTCTTAATCATGACCATTCATGAGTTGATGGTGAATGACGTCTGATGAAAGCCTATAAAGGAGGTCATATAATAAGTAGGTAAAAGAGTCATAATGGTGTATGCAACAACTTGCAAATGTTTGTGGGAAAAAGTGTACAAAGGATTTCTCGTCTATGATTTTCAATTACTTGAGGACAAGAAATTTTGGGAGGGGAGGATTGTAATGTCCCCATTTGGTCAGCACCATGGAGAAACCAATTACCCATCAAAACCCATGGATACTAGTGGAAATACGTTAATTAATTAATAAGGGAGATAACATTGGCCAAGCACTCTAGGTAATTAAATTAAGTAACTAGGAATAAACGTGGGCTATAGTTGTTTTTAGTTAAATTAAATTAAAGAGGGTAATTAATATTTTGTTATATTTAAGTTATATAAAATAAAATAAGTTGGACATGCTAAAAGAGGCCATGAGGGTGCATAATGAAAGAAGGCTAGCCCTATTATTTATCACTCAAAAGAGGAAAATGGAAGAAAACAACATAAAGCAAGGTGGCAACAAAATTAAGGAAATTGGAAAAAGCAGAAAAAAGTATGTTAGTAAGAAAAGAAAGAAATTTTATAGAGTAAAGTTTATAAAAAGGATTTAAAGCATGTCAGTCATAAAAGAAGGATTAAGAGGGTGCAGTTTCCAATGGAGGAAAATCAAGACAATGGGCAAGTGAGAAAATCTAGGAAGATAAAGCAAGAAAGTTCCTAATTCATTCATGAGGGCGCATTGGGAAAGCTAAGTGGGCCTCCTATTGATCCAATTAGACCTTGAAGCTTAATTATGCTATAAAAAAATGATAGCACACCACTATCAGAAGTTTTGGTTATTTTGATTTTGCCTTAAGACCTCTGCTACTAAATGGTTGAGTGATGTGCCTCAACTGAGCTTTAGGTGATGTGCCCCTTAGAATTATTATTCTATATTTGTTCATGAATCTATTGCAGCCATTAATGGATTTTATTTGGAGGTCTTGAATTCGTCCTCAATTCTATTTGAATTCCCTTACATATCTGTAGAGTCTCCCATCTGAATCTTGAAGATTAACTGAGCTTCTTTTCTTGTATGAGAAATGGAGTTGGATCTATGAGTGGGAATTAGTGGTTTTCAGACATTAATGATAGTATTTCAGATGCATCTATGATATGCTGAAGTTTCCAATTCTTGAAGACATCTGACTTGGTTTGAATCTCCAAGTCTCTCATTGATTGTAGCTTCTAAAGGTCTTGTATTAATGCACTTGGTTAAAGAATGCTATATGAAATATTTATGAGAGTTATTTCAACATCCATGGATGCTATTTGATGTTAAAAATATTATTTGTAATTTCCATAGCAATCTGAATTATTCTGAATGAGTTTACATGGTTTTACTCAACCTTGTCTAGATTTGCACCTAGTTTTGACTAGTCTCACTGTCTAATGCATAAGTCAAACTTACACTAACGAATTAATGTCATTTATATTATGATGCATCCTCAAAACTCCTATATAAGTACCCAATTTATGAAATATGAAATACGTATCCTCCTTCACCTATTTGGGAAGGCCAAAAGACAAACCCCTTGATCTGCCCTAGAAACTAGTTTTACTAATGCAACCTCCAGAATCCTTTTAAGTTGTTTATGATATATATAAACCTATAAATAATGATATATGAATTCATAAAATAGTTCCATAAGTCTCCTTAATCCCTCTCGTAGCCAATGTTTTCTTGGATACTTTTGTAAATGTCTTAGTTGGCACGGGTTGGGACTCCCAGAAGCCCGGTAATAGACTTCAGACGGGATGATGTTAGAAACCTAAAAAGGACCAAAACCATTTCATTAGGAACCTAAACATTCAGTGTCCCTCTCTTTCCTTGTTGATATTACCTAAACCCTATCCTATTCACTCATCTCAGCTTGCAAATTACTCTGCTTATCAGCTAGTTGTTTGAAAAATTGTGTAAAAGAGTTAGTGACCCTTAAATATGATTTAGTTTCATTACACTCTTCTTCACTAAAATTAATATTCCTTCCGATATTCATCCTCCTTTTCCTTGAATGATTTCTTCTAAGAAGGTTCATCTTCTTACTGCAATAGATGGATGAAACTTCTCTTTATTCTTTTTCTTTGCATGACAATCTCTTGCATAATGGACCTTCTTTTGAAAATAGTAGGTCATATCGAGTGTAGCTCATATTTTCAACATTTGAATGAAGAATTATAATATATTCCTAATGTCCAAGTGAGATGGATAAAGGTCTTTCAAAGGATTTAGTAGTTTTGACATTTGGATAGATATGTTTATTAAGAATTGTAATATATTTCTAATATATTATTGAGGTGGATAAATATATTCACAAGATGTGAATTTGTTGTCAACTATCATGTAATACCTAGTTTAATAAGTTTCTTGAGAAATATTTGTATAGAAAGAAGCATATGAATATTTAATGATGGGAAGTATAATATACGAGTAAGAAGTTATGTTAAAAGGATTTAACGAAGTACAAGCTAGGTTATATGGTATAGTTTTATGTTTTGGTTGCTAATATGTATATTAAAAGCATGTCTTTGTCTTATTGTAATGGTAAAATACCGTTTACTATAACTTCTCGAACTTATACTTTCTAAAATATAAATAATACATGAATATATATAAAATTGATAAAATACACATGATAAGTTATAATTTATAATTGAGGGTCCGCTATTTATATTTTGGCGGAATACCATTTCATTAAGAGTCATGTCTTTTTGTAAAGACATTATTAATTATTATTATTTATTATAAATATGTGTGTGTGTGTGTGCGTGTGTTGATGTTTATTATTATTATTATTATTATTATTGTTTGTTGTTATTTTTTAAGTCTATTACATTGCCTTTCCCTTAAGGGAAGCTTTGTCCTTAAAGCTTCATTAACAACAACGTCTGATTTGCTTAAACTGTCATCTTTGGATCCTTTGTGACACTTGATGAGATAAGATCATATGAGTTACAGATTCCTTGGGAGAATTGTCGCATCGTATCTGCTGTGGTCCATCCTAGATCTGTTTTGATTAGACCTCTTAGATTGTTTTGGGAAATGGGTTGTCTCAATTGTTGCTTAGTATGTCGAATTGTTTACTTGTCAACATAGCTCTTTTGTGAATGCTCATTTGACCCTGTCGTTGGTCAAAATGATGATTATAATTTGGATGTATGTAAGGCATATGTGTTGTTTTTTTTTCTTCCTTTTTAACTGTGGTGAGGACTTCCTTCACTTCCTCGAATTGACTTTGTTTTTTAGAGAGTACGGATGCTTCTCTCGGGATTTGTGCTATTTTTTTCTCCAGTAGATTGTTTTTACTATGAATCTTCTTGAACCTTTTGTCTTATGACTTTTTTTCCTCTTTTAACTTCTCGATTTCTTTCTCTAGTTCTTGATTAAGATTTAGAAGGCATTGATTTTATTCTTGTTTTTCTAGGACTTTTTTTTCGATGTCTTCATTCGAGCTGTCTTCCTTCTTCGTACTCTTTAACTTCTTGATCTTCATAACTAATAATTTATTATTATTTCTTAATCAGTATATTTCTTTAGTATTACTTGTTAATGTGTTATAGACTTTTGTAATTTCCAACTTGTGCACCTTTTTTGAGTCTTCCTCTTTTTGTTGGAGTTCCCACGGGGACTTCACTTAGTGAATATCTCACATAGCATGTGCGATCATGGGATATTAAAGAATACCCTTAATTTCCATTGATATTGACCCAATTTGTTTTTTTTGAAACCCCCTCCCAATACTTAAAACCTCCTCTCCACCCCTTTTTATACCTCAATCCTTATAAACCACCCTACCCACCCCACCTTAAACCCCTCATCCCCCGCAATACCTACAATATATTGGTTCAATTTTTAATAATTTTAAAACCCACAATATGAACTAATGTGATAGGATATTGGTCAACAAGTGAAGCCCCCGTGGGAGTTCCTCAATCTGTTGCTGAAGGTGAAAATTCTATGTTTCTTGGCATCTTACTTTTGTCTGAATTTGTGTGATTTTGTCATCTTTGTCCTTGATGATTTTGTTTAATCATTTTATTTCTTCGTTATTCTCATTTGCATCTTTCATGATTTTTTGGTTTTGTAGATTCTGATTGGTATATTTTTGACTCATTAATTCCATATAAATATCCATCTTCGTCATGTCAAATACTTTGTGAATTGATACTTGTAGTTGGGACTGTAATTATGATTTAGACTTTGCCATAATTCCTGACTTGTGGTGTTCTTTGACAATAGTTGGTTTTCCTTTTGACTAACTTCTTGTATTCTTCCATTTTTTCTTGTTATTCTTTACTCTTCTAATTTAATAATTGTACTTAATACAATTATTAAGTAATTATAATAATAATACTTTTTTCTTTCTTTTTGAAGGTTGATAAATACTTCTTGTATATTGGGTGGTTGGGAGGAATGATTGTTACTTTCCCCACCTAAGTTCAAACCTCACTTGCTCCTTAGTAGCAATTATTATGTACTTTTAGATATTTTCCCTTAAGTTTTGTAAAATTCTAGTAGATTGGGTGGTTGGGAGGAATGAGTGTTACCTTTCCCACCTAAGTTCAAATCTCACTTGCTTCTTAGTAGTTATTATTATGAACTTTTATATTCAAACTCAAACCCACTTTAAGAAACTACGTGTAGTTTCACTTTTACCATTTTTTTTTGTTTTACTTTTATCTTTTCTTTTTTAAATTTTTTTTCTTTTTCTTTTTTTATGTTTTTTTGGACAATGTCCAATATTTTAGTGAAACCCTAAAAACTAAATTTACACTAAGTGTAAATAATGACCAAGGGCCGTATAACTCTAATACCATTGTAACGGTAAAATACCGTTTACTGTAACTTCTCGAACTTCCACTTTCTAAAATATAAATAATCCATGAATATATATAATGATTGATAAAATAGATATGATAAGTGATAAGTTACAATTAAGAAACCACACGTGGTTTCACTTTTACTATTTTTTTGTTTTACGTTTATCTTTTCTTTTTTAACTTTTTTTTTCTTTTTCTTTTTTTACGTTTTTTTTTGGACAATGTCCAATATTTTAAGGAAACCCTTAAAACTAAATTTACACTACATGTAAATAATGGCCAAGGGCCGTATAGCTCTAATACCATTGTAATTGTAAAATACCATTTATTGTAACTTATCGAACTTCCACTTTCTAAAATATAAATAATCCATGAATATATATAAAGATTGATAAAATAGATATGATAAGTGATAAGTTATCATTGAGGGTCCGCTATTTATATTTTAGTGGATACCATTTCATTAAGAGTCGTGTCTTTTCGTAAAGACATTATTAATTATATATATATATATATATATATATNTGTTTTTGTGGTTTTACCTTACACGAGCTTATTCCTATGGAATATGTATGGGGTATTCACTTATTGAAACTATGCAATAGTTACTTCATTCATGAGATATTAAATAATACCCCTAATTTCACTACATATTGATAAATGCCTACCAAAATACGTTGTTGACCCCCCTCCCAGTATATTTCTCCAATTAATAAAACCTATTTTTACAAGATATTTCATACTTTTACTGGATACCTTTTTTATACTACATACCTTATTCCTTGCCCCCCAATACCTAAAATATACTGACCTTATTTTTAACAATTTAAAACCCCCCTTTATGAATGAACATGATAGGATATTGGTCGACAAGGTGAATTCCCCATGGGAAGATGAAATCTCAAAGTGCAACGTATCAATGTTTGATGTTATTAGTAAAGTAATTTAAGGAGAAGATCAATTATACATCTATATCTAATATCATAATTTAGCTACAATGTTGGTTAACAAATATAACATAATAAGTGTTAATCATAATTATTTCATGATAAGTCTTAACCATAATTGTTTTTATCTTGTAATCTAAAGTGGTTTATTTCATTATTGGTGGAACAATTAGTGTTTTTCTTCCCATGAAAAAAAGGGCACAATTCATTTTTTTTTCAAAAATGCCTTACACAAAATCACCATGAGGAAACATTTACATGACAAACTCAAGATTCTAGCATAGGCAAACCTCTGCATTAGAAGAAGATATAAGCGAAAAAACTACATCAATGTACAACCCTATAGCAGGGAAACCAGATATATGTAAATATCTGTAGAAACAAAAACTGCTCCAATAGAGCACAAACAAAAGAAAGAAGCTATGAGCAAGACAACTAAGACAAGCTAAACAATGTTTTTCCCAAAGTGAACAATAGATCCATTCAACATCATTCATAGGCCATTGATGCTTTTTGCAAAAACACACAACCAAGGTTTTCAAATGTGCACAAAGTGAGAGGTAGTCACGACCATCTCTATCTCCTCGGGCTATACAATATCCAAAACAATAGTGTAGCAAGATACCGCCAATGGAGCCATTTCCATCATTGTGTAAAGGTAAATGGTCAATAAGAGGAAAATATGAGCACCTTCGGTGTTGTGTCGGCAACTACAAGGGGGATCACCCACCATGCACCATTGGATCTACGACGAACTCAAAGGAACCACCATCTGCACTCGTAGACACCATCACCACTTGTAATATCACGAATTTTGGACCTACCATTTATAGGCATGAGCATATTGATCATGATGATTATATTGATGTTTTATTTTTATATTGGGTCAAATACCCCACTGCATATGAACATGATGATTTGCTTTGTATATTGGGCATAAGCCAATTGTTGATGATATATATGTATATATATGTTGGTCATGTTGGGCATGGACCTTGAAGCACATGATTGATGAAATGTTTTGTGTTGGGCGTGGACCCTGAAGCACATGATCAATGAGATGTTTTGTGTTGAGCGAGAGGCTCTGGAGCACATGGGTACTTACATTTGTGTTCAGCATAAAGCGCTAGAACACATGAAAATATAATTGGAAATGTTGGGCATAAGCTTTGGAGCATTCCATGTTGATGTTGAGCATAAGCTCTAGAGCATCGGATCCTTGGCACTCTGGTGCACTCTTGTGGTAAGGGGATTTGGAGGATGGAACTGATCCTAGGATCAGTTTGATGGAAAAGTCTAGGTCTTGTTTCGGAGGTAATATGGGGATTTTATTGGGAAACATGTCCTTGAATCCTTTAAGAACGGGAAAGTATTCTATGTGGTTTTCTCTATCAGACTCTATGTCTCGGCTGTTCACCACAAATAACTTGCAGCCCTTCCTAACACACTTCTTCACTTATAAGGCAAAGATTTGTCTTACAAAAACTTTTAAATCATAGTCTCTAACAATTTAACCCTACGCTACACTATCTAATTCAGTATAAGCAAAAGATGAAATAATATCACAAAGATATCACAGCCACAATGGGGTAGGCTCAAGCCATTCATGGGCTTGGACTCTCAACCACCCACGCCGTCCACATAATACAGCCATTAAAATATACATAATACACAGACCTCAAATGAAGGTGAATGCTTATGTCTAAATCAAACTATTAAACCATAACTTAGCACATTCTTTTACAAACCCAGTAAGCAAAAATGACATGAGTCCTTTATTAAATATGCAGGGGATAAATATCATTACACAACAGGGAAAATTTGCAGAGTCTCCACTCAATCGTTTCAAAATAAAAAATAAATTCTTACGGGCATGCCAATGGGATATGGAACCATTGCAAGCAATGGTGCAGCCCATGGCTCAAAGGCCCAAACCATTGTTTAATTTACAAACCCAAAATTTATACACAAAACCAGAGGAGACATGATTCTTCACTCCATGGCCGAAGCCATTTAAACCTTTAAATAAATCCAAGTCTGTAATCATATGCCCGAAGGATAAATTTGAACCCCACAGCAAGAAACCCAAACCAAGCAACCAATCTATACGTAGTCTGCCCCAGAGGGCTGAGAGATAGCAAGTAGAGGCTCTCTCACAGGTTTACAATGGCCATGAATGCAAGGCTTGGAGCAAACAGAGTTGAAGCCACACTGCTTCTCATACCCGTCGGCACCTGCAAAACACGAGCAAAAGGAGGGATGAGGATTATGGACATGTTATCAAACCTTAAACCAAACCAATGTAAAGGCATATAAACTCAATACAGGCATACCTCGCAGAATTAAATTTTTCCTCCATGGCCTTCCTCCTTCGCAGAGCCAAAACACAAAAACCCCAAATGACAACACATCGCACAACCCTCGTGAGCCAAACCTAAGGGAAGGTTGTCATGCCTCTCCAAGCGCATTGAATGCACCAGTTGGAAACCATTAAAGTCATCTAAAAACCCACTCTCCATAGTTTATGATTCGCTACTTTACAATGTATGACCAACTCCCACATTAAAGCTTAAACCCTCCTATTCTATGGTTTATACCATATGCTATGTCGCCACCCCAAATCCCATCACAGTGTTAATGTTTTACAAGGTTTGCATTATGGAAAGGTCATGATATTTACATAGCCCATAGGTGGTGTTAGTCCAAGGTATAGTGCCATAAGGCATACACCTTAGAAGTTAAAATAAAATACAATTTAGGCTCACAACCTTGTATTAAAATCCAATAAGAAAAGTGTTAAGCATAAATGCTTAGCGAACATGGCATATGAAATATGCCATGTTAACCTTTTAACATCGTTGACTATAATAACCTGTCAAATAAAAGAACGTAAGAGATGTTAATAAATATAGTAAAAATGTACATAGCACGTAAAATGTATTAATGAGACATAGAATAATGAATTTAAAATATAACGAAGAATAATTAGTGTACAAGAAATTTAGCCTTAATAGTTAAATTGATGATAATGACACTTACCAGGTTATAAAACCAAGTCGTTAAGCAACATAACAACTAGCAATAGGTCCTCTAGGATCAAGACGGTCAACACACTTTACATCAGATCCCGTCGCAAAGTAATGAACTGCGTAAGTAAATAAAAGAGGTGCCTTAGTTCAATTGAACTAAGTAACCCTATGTAACCAAGTAATACCTTACCTCTCAGATCGTCATGGGAGAACAAGTCCTGCCACTCCAGTACAACTTTGTTCCCATCAACAAATTTAAGTTAGTCTTTTATTAAATAAACAAAGTACACATGTGCAACACTAAAACAAAGATCTATACAATTAATTAAGTCACCGACACTAATAACTAAGATGTATAAATAGTTTAATAACAGCATTAATACATAAGAAGTAAATGAACTAATAATCATTGAATGGATAAGAGATTAACAAGAAAATATGAGCAGTTTCTGAAGAGATCGAAAGTATAAGTAGCGAAGAGATCGAAAGTATAAGTAGCGCATGTAATTCCGCATGATTAATAATGATCCCGTTTGGGTAGTTTTCACTAGCTTACAATTTTTTTTTTCAATTTTTGGGGACATTACAAGTGGTATCAAAGCCCAGTGTCAATACTGAGAGACTTATGGGTGCACTAGGCATTCACGTAGAGAAAAGAAAGTATGATAAGTAATTTTTGTTACTAACAGAAATTTTTTCTACTATTAAATTTTTTTTTGTTACAGGAAAATTTTTACATCGATCTTTAGTTTATGAATACTAAGGAAGAAAACAACCGAAAGGAAGAAATAAGCACCCCCACTCCAGAGGTGAACTTGGTGGTCGAGCTAAACTCTGATGTGCTGAAAAATTTGCACAGTCTTCAAGTTGAACTGAAAAGTTTCAGAGAAGACAGTCTAAATTAAAGAAATGAACAACAACCTTTAAATGAAGCATTATTGCATAACATGATGGGAGGGAGACCCCAAGGTAAACCTACCCAGTCCACCAACATATCCAAAAAATAACCGTACCATGAGCGGGCCAAAAACCCAAGAGAAGTAGAAAAAGAAGGTACACCTGAAGCAACTAAAGGAGATCATCACAGTCCTGCTAGTGGTGACTCACTTTCTCCATGGAGAAAGAGGCAAAGAAGTGATGATAGCCTTCATGGGGGGTTTCGAAAAATAAGAGCCCCAACCTATGAAGGTGAAGTAAATACGGGCAAAAAGGATGAAGAATGGTTGCTGGGAATGAGTAAGTATTTCCAGGTTCATAACTATTCCAGTGTGATGCAAGCTAGGCTTTCCATCTACAACCTGAATGGCAAGGCAACAAGATGGTGGCGAGATTTAAAGGACACAAAGAAAGATGAGCTACGAGAAATAAGCTGGGAAAACTTTCGAAAGATTTTCCAAGAAAAATACATGTCATAAAGGTTCTTTGTTCGCAAGGTAAAAGAGTTCCATGACCTGCGCATGGGGTCCATGACTATGGATGCATTTATAAACAAATTTCTACATCTAATGCATTATGTACCCTATATAAAAGAAGAGAAGGTGAATATCCAGCAATTCCTAGGATGTCTTCCTCCCAGTTTTCGGGACAGGATTGTTTTCAACATGCCAAAGACTCTGGATACTGCACTACACAAGGCTCGACTCTACTATGAGCATGGGCAGTTACGACAAGAAAACCAGAACCAGACCAGAGAAAATTCTAAAAACTTTTCTGATAACCACAAGCCTGGGTCGAACTCGCAACCTTATAGAAATCAAAATAATAGCTTTCAAGTGAAAAAGAACTTCAACAAAACTGGTATGAAGCCTTGTGTACCAGCTCCTAATCGTAATAAGTAAGTGGCGAGTGGAGCCAATGCTACCCCTTTAGCGATCAAGTGTTGGAAGTGCAATGGGCCGCATTATGCCCAAGATTGTAAGAACAAGAACAATGGAGTCTTGCATAACCTTCAAGAAGAACCTACCGTTGAGGATATAGCGGGAACCCCACAAATCTATGCAGCATTAGATGGCCGACAGGAGGACCATCAAGCTTCAATGGTCGAGATCGAAGGTAATATACTTAACACCTCTGTTTCAATACTTATTGATCCCGGTGCTTGGCAGAGCTATGTTGCACCTATGATTGTTTATTGCTGCAAGTTACGCAAGGTAAAGCATGTTAAACATTGGCTGGTACAGTTAGCCATCGGTACGAAATGAAAGGTTTTCAAAATTGTTAAAGAATGTGAATTAAACCTGAATGGTTTCCTTACTAAGGTAAGCCTAAACATCCTACCTTTAGGATCGTATGATATTCTTATTGGCATGGACTAGTTGGAACAACACCATGTCATGCTCGATTTCTACACAAGTCTATATTGTGTACTGATAGGCAAGGAAATCAAGTGAAGGTTCAAGGCATCCCAAAGAAAGTTTTTGTAAGACAAATCTCTGCCTTATAAGTGAAGAAGTGTGTTAGGAAGGGCTGCAAGTTATTTGTGGTGAACAGCCGAGACATAGAATCTGATAGAGAAAACCACATAGAATACTTTCTCGTTCTTAAAGGATTCAAGGACATGTTTCCCAAGAAAATCCCCATATTACCTCCAAAACAAGACCTAGAATTTTCCATCAAACTGATCCTAGGATCAGTTCCATCCTCCAAATCCCCTTACCGTAAGAGTGCACCAGAATTGGTGGAACTCAAACTACAGTTGCAGGAGTTAATAGAGAAAGGGTATATCCGACCCACTATCTCCCCTGAGGGAGCATCGATTTTGTTTGTAAAGAAGAAGGACGATATGTTGTGGATGTGCATTGATTACCGTCAGTTGAACAAAATGACTATAAAGAACCGTTACCTGCTCCCTAGGATCGATGATTTGTTCGACAAGGTGGGAGGAGACAAAATACTTTTGGTGATTGACTTGCGATCTAGGTACCATCAGGTACGGATCCGAGATGAAGATATTCCCAAGACTGCCTTTCATACGAGGTATGGGAACTACGAGTTTGTAGTGATGCCATTCGGGTTGGCCAATGAACCCGCAAAATTTATGTGTATGATGAACAACATATTTAGTAAATATGTGGATAAGTTTGTACTAGTCTTTATTGATGACGTTCTAGTTTATTCCAAGAATAAAGAGGAAGATAAAGAACACCTTCACATAGTACTTCGAGTGTTGAGAGAACACCAACTCTACGCTAAGTTTAGTAAATGTGATTTTTACAAACCATAAATACAATACCTAGGTTACATCATATCCAAGGCAGGAA
Source organism: Pseudotsuga menziesii (assembly GCA_001517045.1). Classification (NCBI taxonomy): domain Eukaryota; kingdom Viridiplantae; phylum Streptophyta; class Pinopsida; order Pinales; family Pinaceae; genus Pseudotsuga; species Pseudotsuga menziesii. Next base: position 93,745 of record LPNX010213069.1, read on the forward strand.
TAGCTGTGGATCCAAAAAAGATTCGAGCCATAAAGTATTGGCCTACCCCGACTAGTGTCACTGACATTAGGTCATTTTTGGGTTTAGCCAGGTATTGTCGAAAGTTCATTGAGAACTTCTCAAGAATCGCTTTCCCCATGATGGCTTTGCAGAAGAAAGCGAACAAGTTCTTATGGACTGACAAGTGTGAAAAGCGTTTTCAAAAGGTTAAGCATCTTTTGATGATCGCACCAGTGTTGCAGATTCTGGATCCCAATGGGGATTTCGTGGTATGCACGGATGCAAGCAACGAAGGACTTGGAGGAGTCCTATTGAAAAATGATCATGCGATCTGTTATGAATCGCGAAAATTAAAAGAGCATGAGTAGAATTATTCCACGCACAATTTTGAGCTAGCAGCCATTATCCACACTCTGAAGATGTGGAGGAACTACCTTATGGGGAGGAAGTTCCTTCTAAAGACTCAAAATATGAGTCTAAAATATTTATTCAATCAACCCATTCTAAATGCAAGGCAAGCCAGATGGTTGGATTTCTTGAGTGAGTATCACTTTGAACTAAATCATATTAAGGGCAAAGAGAACAAAGTTGCCAATGCATTGAGTCGATGAACTCATATGATATATGAGGTGACCCTGTGTCAAACTTATGCAAATTTGCATGAGAAGATTAGAACAACCAACAAGGTTGACCCGTTCTATGTAGAAATCCTCAAGAATGTCCAAGTGGACCGGTTGTTTCAACAACAGAAGGAATACAAGGTGGATGACTCCGGACTACTATGGTCCAAGGATAGATTGTATGTTCCAGCTAGAGGGGACATTCGGTCCAGCATCCTCATAGAATTTCATAGGGCACCCTACTCATGACACTTGGGATATCAAAAGATGATATCTACTGTCAAGAGACACTTTTTCTGGCCTAAGTTAAAGGCCGACATTGCAATGTCTATTGCAAAATGTCAGGAATACCAGCTAGTTAAAGCTGAGCACCAACATCCTTCAGGATTTCTACAGCCATTGCCCATTGCGAAATGGAAGTGGGAGGTTATCAGTATGGATTTTATTACTTGCTTACCAAAAAGTAAGAAGCAAAATGATTCCATCTTCGTAGTCATTGACAAGCTGTCAAAGGAAACACACTTCATCCTCGTAAAATCGACCTACAAGGCCATGAACATTGTCGATATCTTCCTAAAAGAGATATTTAGATTGCATGAGATACCCAAAGAAATTATCTCAGATCGAGATGTTAAGTTTACATGAAACTTTTGGAGATATTTATTCTTTGGATTAGAGATGCAGCTGAACTTTAGCACTGCTTATCACCCGCAAATGGATGGGCAGAATGAAAGAGTAAACAAAATTGTTGAAGACATGCTTCGAATGTATGTCATGAACAACCCCACCAAGTGGGAGGATTATCTACACCTTACAGAGTTTTCATATAACAACGGGAATTAGGCTTCCGCCAAGATGAGTCCTTTCGAGCTACTATATGGACAAAAGTTTAGGACCCCAGTTACTTGGGACAGTCCGGTGGATCGGCTCATGTTAGGGACCGACTTGTTATTGGACTTGGAACAGTTAGTTACCAAGGTCTAGGGAAACCTTAAAGAGGCACAAGACCATCAAAAAATTTATGCGGATAAGAAAAGAAAAGATAAATACTATCAAGTAGGTGAGCATGTCTACTTGAAAGTGAAAGAAAAACTAAGCTCGTTGAGCTTGGGTAGGTGTGGTAAGTTAGCACCTAGATTTTGTGGACCTTTTGAAATTCTAGCCAAGAAAGGAACAGTGGCTTATGAACTAGCAGTACCTGCGCACGTAAGAGTTCATAATGTTTTCCATGCATTTTTATTAAATAAATATGTTTATGACACTAAGCATGTCATTGATTGGTCCTTATTACAGGTGGAACCTGAGGAGGAATTTTCCCCTGAGCCTTTGCATATATTGGACAAGAGAGAAGTGCAACTTTGGAAGCGCATTGTATTCCAATTGAAAGTGTAGTGGAAGCACTTTGAGGTAGATGAAGCTACCTAGGAGAATGAGGCCACCATGAGAAAGGATTACCCCGCCTTGTTTCATGATATCATTCAGAGTTCTGAGAACACCAAGGACGATGTTGTACTAAGTGGGGAGGGATGTAATATCTTGAATTTTGGACCTACCATTTATAGGCATGAGACTATTGATCATGATGATTATATTGATGTTTTATTTTTATATTGGGTCAAAGACCCCACTGCATATGAACATGATTATTTGCTTTGTATATTGTGCGTAATCCAATTGTTGATGATATATATGTATATATATGTTCGTCATGTTAGGCAAGGACCCTGAAGCACATGATTGATGAAATGTTTTGTGTTGGGCGTGGACCCTGAAGCACATGATCGATGAGATGTTTTGAGTTGAGCAAGAGGCTCTGGAGCACATGAGTACTTACATTTGTGTTGAGCATAAAGCTCTGGAACAGATGAAAATATAATTGGAAATGTTGGGTACAAGATCTTGAGAATTCCATGTTGATGTTGAGCATAAGCTCTGGAGCATCGGATCCTTGGCCATTGTATCCCCAGGTGTATCATACAAGTACATCCTAGCATTTAGTGTTGAACGAGAGCTATGGAATTGCACTATGTTTGTAACTCCCTGTTATAAGCGTTGAGTATGGGCTCTGGTAAGCGCTAGGGGTTACTGAAAAGATTAAAATCACCTCCGAATGAAAACGACTCAAGAATAATATTCATCTCATCATACTTATTTTTAGGTGATTAAATGAAATTTCAAATTTCTGTATTCTCATCGAGTACTGAAGAACTACCATGTTATACGAGGGAAATACAACATGCAAGGATGTTTATAGTTTCCTATCCTACTAGACCTAAGCCATCTATCTACTTGACCTTCATAAAAAAAGTGTCGTTAAGTCTAGGGATCATGATACATGATGCTCGAAGAGAAATGTTAACAAGTATTTTAATACTATGTATTTTATACATAGTATGTATAAAGAATTAATTATGATTAATTATATAATTGAATAAAGAAAGAAGAAAATCTCCACCAATTATTATTTATTACTAAAGGATTAATAAATAGTGAAATATCTATGAAATACTAACTAGGAACTAGCTAAAAGTTCATAGGTTAAGAATTGAAAATTACCCCAGTAAATTAAAAAGGGTTAAATCAAGAAATCAAGGATTTCTTGATTTAACTGCCCCTTTGACTGAAAAGTCTATCTATAAAGACTCAAGCCAAGCAAAGTCTTGGGGTTTTTATTTTTATGGAGGAGAATTATTATTCTGCCTTTTTTTCTCTCAAATGTTTTCTTGGAGAACTTTTCCTGCAAGGAAAAGAGGATTGATTCAAAACTGAATACCGGTTAGGAAACCCTACCTTAGGAGCTCTAAGCTACTTTTATGTTGGAGTCCAACTTGGGGGGATCCGGATTAGAACCAGAAATGGTTCCGGGTCATGGTTGGGAGGAACGTGGTAGTTCCCAAGTGATTTGGTCATCAAAATCAGAGGTCATATCTATATTAAATTGATAATGCTGGTTATTTAAAAAGTGTGTAGGTGCAACCATTAAAGGAGCTTCAAGAAGATAAATTACAGGTATGAGTTCTTAGTATGTCAAAGTTCATTTCTAGGGTAAATTCTAGCTGCTTTATGTAAAATATTTTATAGATATTATTAAACCTGGAATTGATTGGTTCTATCCATATCTCCTAGGTTACATTTCTTAAAATCTAACCCTAGACTATCTATGCTATCTTCTAGATTATATAATGAATATGTTAGATGTGTGTCTCCAATGAATTTACTAACCTTATGTAATTGATGATATTCCTAGATTCTACTAGGGTTTGTATTCTCTTCAATATTCCATAGGATTGTAAATATTATCGTAGGATGTATATAGCTAGGTTTCCATCTCTAATGTAATACCCTGGTTTTGACCTCGTTTGCATTAAAAGGTACATGATGTGTATTTTGTAATTAATCGTGGTGTGGAGCTAAAGGCAAAAGCCCCACCATCATTTTGGTTGTGTATGTTTTGGCAATAGGGATCATTGCCGATGGTATATCGTGCTATCTGGCACATTATAGTTTTGGCATCATGTAAATATGCACATCATTTAAATTAAACCTACAGCCAGCTACGATGGTGCAACGTTAAATGAAAAGGGCATGATTCCCAAGGTTAAGGGGGGGGTTGTCTAACCTGTGGGGGCCATTGGGATTTTGCCATGTGTCGACCACCTTAGTTATTCTATTATTTGTAGGGGTAGCTATGGGCTAGTAGGAAACCACTATGCTTACGCCTGCACTCTCTCCACGACGCCTTGGACGATCGTCCTGTCCACTCTCCCCACCATCGACTGTTCATTTTCCTCACGCAAGGCAGAGTTAAAATGGAGTACAATTCATTGTTGAGGGGTTCATTCTCCTCTGCGTCACAGAATGCTGGCTTGTGGACCAGTTCTTTATCCTGTTCACGCAGAAATCTTGGGTTCTTTCCTCCACCATTGCCAAACTGAGAAGGTTTTCCATGGTTGTCACTGTGGGATGTTTTTCCGTCATTCCCATGTCTTCCTCCTATTTATGTTGAGGGTCAGTTTTTCCCCTGCTCGCATTCCTGCTCTAGTCCGTCTAGACATTTCATTATTGATCATGGACTGTGATTTTCTTTTATTGCTTGTGGTCTGTGTTTAGTTTCTTCCCCTGTCCAGGATTGAGAATTGGACTTCTCTCCCGTTTGGTACTATGTGAGGTTTCCGTTGTTTCCTTATAAGATTGGGGCTGTAGTTGATTTACCTTGGTTTTGGGTTGTTGTGTAATGTTGTCGTCGTTTCCTTATAAGATTGGGGCTGCTATTGATTTACCCTAGTTCCGGGTTGCTGTGTAATGCTGCTGTCATTTCCTTATAAGATTGGGGCTGATGTTGATTTCCCTAGTATTGGTTACTGCATGTGCCAATATCTTGTGGGGTTGTTGTCGAGTGTTTTGGCACTAGAGCCAAGAACAGATCTGAAATGTCTTCTTTGACCTGAGCTGTGTTCACCTTTTTGTTTGGGGTTGTCACCCGGTTGTCTTCATCTTCTTCACAGAGCTGTGAACTATTTGTTTTACTACGTTATGCAGTGGTTGTTCTTTGGACTGTTGAGAGTAGGATTAGAGGCTGGGTATGCTTGAGAAACTGGTGTTTGGAGCCACTCAGGCAAAGTGAGACTGCTGGCTTTCTTCTCCACAACCCTTGAAGAATATTGGAAAGGGAAGTCAGGGCTTGAGGGACTATGAAGCAGAGAAAGGAGTGATTCCTGGTGTTGGGTGTGTGGATGCCTTAGAAGTCAGGGTTAGCTCTGGTGTAGGTGACCTTAGCACTCCATTGAGGCCACCAACTTAGCATTTAGCCTTTCCTAGCTCCTTGATGTCCTGATAAACCCTACTATGTGGGCTTGGTTGATTTGTGTATCTTGGCTATGTGTAAGCCTGCTTTGACCCTTATTCCTTGAGGAATCATGCCCAGCTCGGGGGTGGCAGTGTTGCTGAGAGATTGATGAGCATGCTGGCCTATGGTTGGGTGGAACGTTGCAGCGATGTAGCTGGTTGCGGGATGAGTTCTTTCTAAGTATTCTTGACTATTTCGTCTCTACATTTATATTTACTTATTAATGAATATGAAGAACATGCGGCATGATTGAATGATCGTATGTTTGCTTCCTCTATGTATATGAAGGATTATGCATCTTAGTATGTCTTATGTTTAAGCTTTTTATTTCAGCATCATATTCCTATTCATGTTCATGGGGCTATTATGCCCATATGTCTGGTGATAGTAGCATCCTATTCGCCGGTTTAAGGGTCGGGGACGTTACATCTAAAGTCTATTTCTGTATTCATTCCATATTCATAAATTAATACTGTAAACTAGGTAAATCCAGACCTGATATTTATTGTCCACCTATTATTTATATCTCTACTGGCATATTACATTTGTCAGTAGAGACATGATTCATATTACAGTAGATTTAATCATAGTAGTAAGTTTAAAGAAATAAATATACTAAATAGATACCTTAGGGTATTACTTACAACTAGAACTATTTTATAAGATAATTATATATACATATAAATAAAACCATTAGGTATAAGACCTTATGAAAATTATCTATACATTTATTTCCAACACTAAATAACTCATCTAAGAGCTTTCAAGGTCTGTATCCATATTACAAATTTACATTAAAATTACTCCACATAAATGAAACAACATTATAAATAATCAGAGGAGGCATCGTGACTATCCATGTGGTCCTTTACAATTCTTTGATCGTAATTCATAAACAAAATTACATGACCATAAACAAAATTACATACTATCAATAAAAATTACAATAGCTAAATTAAAATAATATATCTTATACAGTAAATCATATCATAGTAAAATAACACCAAAATCATATCATAAATCCATAGATTGAAAATAGTAACAGGAATCGAATCCTGTGGGCATGCAAGCCCAGTTTGCTTTCATTTATTAAAATACACCCACTAAAAGATAAATACATAGTCCATTTACATATTAAAACAACCAACACCATCTAGGGTCTATAAACCTTGGCCTCCATGAAACCCACTAATGCACAACACTCACATAAGTCACGGCCTCGGCCAACTTTTAAATATAATACACAGTCTCTACCAATTTAACCCTACGCTACACTATCTAATTCAGGATAAGAAAAAGATGAAATAATATCACAGAGCTATCGCAACCACGATGGGGTAAGCTGAAGCCATTCATGGGCCTGGCCTCTCAACCACCCATGCCGTCCACATAATACAGCCATTAAAATATACATAATACATAGACCTCAAATGAAGGTGAATGCCTATGTCTAAATCAAACTATTAAACCATAACTTAGCACATTCTTTTACAAACCCAGTAAGCAAAAATGACATAAGTCCTTTATTAAATACGTAGGGGATAAATATCATTACACAGCAGGGAAAAATCGTAGAGTCTCCACTCAATCGTTTCCAAAGCAAAAATAAATTCTTATGGGCATTCCAATGGAATATGGCACCATTGCAAGCAATGGTGCAGCCCATGGCTCAAAGGCCCAAACCATTGTTTAATTTACAAACCCAAAATTTATACACAGAAGTAGAGGAGACATGATTCTTCACGCCACGGCTGAAGCCATTTAAACCTTTAAATAAATCCAAGTCTGTAATCATTTGCCCGAAGGAGAAATTCAAACCCCACAACATGAAACCCAAACCAAGCAACTAGTCTATACGCAGTCTTCCCAAAAGGGCCGAGAGATAACAAGTAGAGGCTTTCTCACAGGCTTACCGTGGCCATGAATGCAACGCTTGGAGACCACAGAGTTGAATCCACGCTACTTCTCATACTCGTCGGCACCTGAAAAACACAAGCAAAAGCAAGGATGAGGAGTATGGACACGTTATTAAACCTTAAACCAAACTAATGTGGCGGCACATAAACTCAATACATGCATACTTCACAGAATTGAAGGTCGCCTCCATGGCCTTCCTCCTTCGTAGAGCCAAAACGGAAAAACCCCAAATGACAACACATTGCACAACCCTCGTGAGCCAAGCCTAAGGAAAGTCTATCATGCCTATCCAAGCGCATTGAATTGACCAACTGAAAACCATTAAGGCCATCTAAAAACCCACTCTCCACAGTTTATGCTTCACTACTTTACAACGTATGACCACCTCCCACATTGAAGCTTAAACCCTGCTATTGTATGGTTTATACCATATGCTATGTCGCCACCCCAAATCCCATCACAGTGTTAATGTTTTACAAGGTTTGCATTATAGAAAGGTGACGATATTTACATATCCCATAGGTGGTGTTAGTCCAAGGTATAGTGCCATAAGGCATACACCTTAGAATTTAAAACAAAATACACTTTAGGCTCACAACCTTGTATTAAAATTCGATACAAAAAGTGTTAAGCATAAATGCTTAGCGATCATGGCATATGCAATATGCCATGTTAATTTTTTAACATCGTTGACTATAATAACCTGTCAAATAAAAGAATGTAAGAGATGTTAATAAATATAGTAAAAATGTACATAGCACGTAAAATGTATTAATGACACATAGAATAATGAATTTAAAATATAACTAAGAATAATTAGTGTACAGGAAATTTAGCTGTAATAGTTTAATTGACGATAACGACACTTACCAGGTTATAAAACCATGTCGTTAAGCAGCATAACAACTAGCAACAGGTCCTCTAAGATCAAAATGGTCAACACACTTTACGCCAGATCCCGTCGCAAAGTAACGAATTGCGTAAGTAAATAAAAGAGGTGACTTAGTTCGATTGAACTAAGTAAGCCTCTGTAACCAAGTAATACCTTACCTCTCATATCATCATGGGAGAACAAGACCTGCCACTCCACCACTTTGTTCCCATCAACAAATTTAAGTTAGTCTTTTATTAAATAAACAAAGTACACATGTGCAGGAGTAAAACAAAGATCTATACAATTCATTAAGTCATTGTCAGCAATAACTAAGATGTATAAATAGTTTCATAACAGCATTAAGACATAAGAAGTAAACGAACTAATAATCACTGAATGGATAAGAAATTAACAAGACAATATGAGCAGTTTCTGAAGAGATCGAAAGTATAAGTAGCGCATGTAATTCTGCATGAGTAATAATGATCCCCTTTGGGTAGTTTTCACTAGCCTACAATTTTTTTTTTCAATTTTTGGGGACATTACACCACTGTAGTGGGTCATAAGACTCATATGCGCTTTGCAGGATAAGCCACTCAACTTTGACACTGCCATCCACACCACAAGGTTTCGTAGCCCTATCTCTAAGGTCACCACCACTGCCATGTAGATAATCAAGAAAAGACTTAGTTCACTACAATTTGTCAGAGAAAAACACATTTACCTCTCCACCAAAAAAGAAACTACCAAATAAACTCACCCAGTCAACTGTATTCGCAGCCTATCAAAAGAAAAAGGGGAACCAACTGTAGCCACCTAATTCAAGGAGTAAGCTTTCGACTCTCAAAATAACTAAAGATTATTCGCACCATAAAAATTTAATGACATGAGAACAACTAGTGTTGAAACCCATCCAATGTATTTAAAGTTGCTTTATTATGATTATAAAGAGACACAATCGAAACTTTAATGAGAGGCATACCATCCATGTTGAGGCCCATTTCATGTATTTAAAGTTGCTTTATTATGAATATAAAGAGAATTTAAAGTTGCTTTATGAATATAAAGAGATACAGCTAAAAATATTTTACATGCAGCAGAGTAATAAATGCTCTGGCTGCAGCATTGTGAACCCTTGGATCTCATTGTTTGAGATCCAAGGGTTCACAATGCTGCAGCCAG
>LPNX010213069.1:103414-142477 GCA_001517045.1 Pseudotsuga menziesii
GGAAATTTAATCACATGCATGTTTTGGGATTTCATGAGCATATCTTTAGATGATTTATTATGAATATAAAAAGCATTTAAAGTTGCTTTTATGAATATAAAGAGATACCATGGGAACTTTAATCACGTGCATGTTTTGGGAATTCATGAGCATATCGAACGTTTGGATATGTTTTCAACCAACTCCAACCTTTACCATGAATATTGTGGAAATTGAACCCAGTGATAGAACAATAACACTCACAACAATGATCAATTGTACATGCAAAATCACTCACAAAAGAGACTGAATATGGAGCTGAACACTAAACTGTATTAACTCAGTGTACAATAGCCAACCCTGTAATAACATAGGCTTCTGCATTAAATAATTACATAAGGGATTCAAATGCATGAGGAGGCAATTTGAATCTAGTCAAAAGCAGGCTTACTAAAATTAAGCGATTCCCCCATAGGTGCATAAAGTAGTTTCCAAATCAGCTAAGGAGCTCACGAATTGGCAAAAGCACTTAGGCAAGTGTTGAGGCCTGGAAATTTGCAGGAAAAAATAGCAAGGGATCTCCCCAGTCAACGTTCCCAACTAGCTCGTGACTGTTTGGTGTAGGGAATCCGTCTGGTTTGTGGTCCGACTACCGTAGGTCAAGTAACAAAAAAACAAAGGTTTTATCGGTTGCGGCCCGGTCCACCATGTATTTTTGTATTTTTTACTTAAGTATGACATGCAAGCACCTATTTAACTATACATTGTGATAATGATGCAAGGAGTAGTCACAACGTGATGTGCAGGTTCTTACCTCTCATCTTAGAACTCACATGCATCTCAATCACATATGCGGTAATAAAATAAAACTAACTATCTACCTATCTATCTATCCCTCGGGAGCAAAATTGTAACTTATTTACGAGTAATGTGTATTGTACATGAATTATAAAGAGAAATTGCATATAGCTGATATTCCTTCCTACAACACATGAACGATTAGAGATATTTAGACAATCAGATAGCCAATTGTTTATGAACAGCATACATTACTCATGGTGGTAAATCCACAGAATGAACCAGAAAACATTCAAACAAGAACAGAGGTTCTAAGAGTTAGAATGATCTCACGGTTTATGGACAAAAGCTAGAAAAACAAAATAGTTCATCTTTCCGCTATCCACAACATAACATTTGAAAGTCCCACCAATCTTTCTCCAACAGGAAAACAATAATTCTTTATTGCAAAAAAAAGTAGTTCTTCTTACAATATCGCTTTTCATGTCTAACTGGGAAAAATCCCTTTCTTCCTCTAAGTTTTCTATATTTATACAAAAAGATGAGACTGTTGGGCTGCCCACAAATAACCCTTGGGCTTCCCAACTTTTTTCCTCCCAAAATTTTCCTCAAATGTTTACAAAATCGTTACATATTACACAGGTGAATGATCATTCATGAAGAGGGCCCCACTTGGGTATCCATAAATTTCTTCCATGCCAAAGCCTCAGAGGCGATTCCTTCAATCGCACAAGGTTCCAAAAATTGGATGTTTATCTCAAACTTCGCTGCCTGATTCTTTATGGCCTCAATCCTGGCTGCACTCAAACAAAGTTGATCCTCCAATAACTGCACACTGATGGCGAAATGATCTACTTCACTTCTTAAGATTTGATCATCAAGGGCCTTAATATGCTGTAATTTTGCTTCTTCCTCTTGATACCTCTTCTGTAACATCTCCACAAATGAGTTGTGGTCCGGGAAAACATCTGGCCTCTGCTCTGCCTCTACTTGGCACTAGTTATGGGTAATAAGGAGCCTTTTGAAGAACTCTGTGCAGGCTCCTTTCGTCTTTTTAACGGCCTTTTTGAAATCCTCTGCGGTGTTTATAGCAAACTCTAATAAGTCATAATCCCACTTGAGGGCCTGTCGATCCTTTGATGGCAGCTCTGCTGGAGTTTCTTCATTATTTTCCATCCTTTTCATTCTTGCTGTCAGGACTTCCAGGACATCCTGCGATCTATCAACGAAATAAGAGGAAGCCTCCAGAATTTCCTCTAATCGGCCATCTATCTGCAAAACTTTGCATCTCTCTTCTTCTATGGTGGTTTATAGCTGCAGCATCTTGGCCTTTTGTGCCAGCACATGCTCTTTGAAGGGTTGGAGATTGACCTGCTACTCTTTTGTTGCCTCTAAAGCGGTTGTTAGAGAAGAGATATGCTCTTGAAGTTTCCTCTCTTGTTCCTGAGATTTATTTTCGTTTGCCTTCCAGGTGGTTTTTTGTAGCTCTAAGTCTTCTATTCTTCCCAGTAGTTGTTCCTTCTCCACCTTTAGTTCTTGATACTTTTGCTGCACTTTCTCCAGACACTCTTGTGCAGCTTCACTAGCTTGTCTCTCTGCTTGGAGGAGTTGCAGTTCATCTTTTGAGGACCTCATCTCCCTTTTCATGTCCTCATATTTCCTCTTTATCCTATTTCTTTCCTCTCTCTCCTTTCTCAATGTGTCTTTCAGTTGAGCAGAGGAATTCTTGGATTGCTCCAAGTCTGACATAATTTTGTCCACATTATCTTCCGAAGCTTGAATCAGTGCAGATCTGGCTCTAATGGTGAATCTTGGATCTTGGTCTGTTCCAAACACAACGGGTGTATCCGTTATCATTTTCTCGGGCAGAATTCCATTTTCAACCTTCCTTTCCATTCTCTTCACTATCCTCTTTGTCTCCCTGTCATAGAACACAGTGTTAAAATCAGGTATTTCTTCACCCACCTTCTGTACAAAAGGGACCAATTTAAGGGTGGGGACCACAGATTGTCCAGGGGTGCTGGCAGCAGGTACTTCTGGATCCTGAACCTCAGGGTTCTCCATGTCCTAGGTCTGTCCTCCAGCTGTGTCAGAGGCTGACTATTCTATCTCTGTCTGCGTCAGCTTTAGCCTCTCTGCTTCTTGCTTCTGTAGCTCCTCATCAAGCTTCTTTTTCTTTTCTTATTCTCCCTTCTTTGCATCTTCCTCTGCTTTTCTAGCTGCCTCTTGCGCAGCTTTTCTTTTCTCTTCTTCTTCTCCCTGTAGCCATCCTGAAGCTTCTTGTGCCAACCTTTGGGCTTCCTCATTTCTTCTCTTGGCTTCTTCCTCAGCTTTTGCTTGTTCATCTCCCTTCCCACCTTTGGTGGTGATATTATTCTTGAACCTTCTCCTCAAAGCTGTTATGTTTAATGCACTTCGAAAGACAGATTCTTCTCTATCCCAATGGTGGGTGTATTCAAAATGTACGTTGTTTTCTTTACAATGTTAAGCTACTTTATTGTGGGAGTCATTTCTATGGAAGGGCATCTCACCAAAATGAAACCTTTCCCACTCTTCTACAAACTCATCAGCTTTATTCACTCTGGTGAAGCTGTAACTTCCTAACTTGAAGGGAAAAGGAGGATAGGCAGCCTTCTTATGCTCAAACAGAAAGCTTCCTATGCCATCCAGGAAGACTTGCCTAACTGCTTCCTTGTGAATGATGTAGTCAGTGGCATATCTGGGCAGTAGGGAGGGTGCTCTAGAACCTCCGAACATTCTGAAGTAGAGGCCATCTTCAGTCAGATAATAGTCTGGATATTCTTCAATGACTTGCAACGCCTCCTCTGACATGCAATCACACTCCTTCAGAAAAATGAGCGTATACAATGGCATGATGAATTGTTCACAGATTTCTCGGTAATGACTGTGGTACTTGTGTGCCCACAGTGGTTTGTATGTAGAATAAACAGGAATCCTTTCCCTGTCCCAGATGCACCTGAGGCCAGGGAAAGGTTTATTGCACAATATACAATCGACAAGTATGGAACTCATATAGAATTCAGATCTCTTCTAGGACACTCCTTCCAAAGCCGAGGCCATGCGGGCTGAAAGACTGTTTGATACAATGTTGGCCCAGTTTAAAATGGTCCCCTGGGTTGTAACATAAAAAATAATTGGCATCCATTCTAATTTGAAGAACCTGCCATGAGCTCTTCCAAAAATCCTGTTAAGCATTAAAGCTATGAACCTGTACGGGGCCCTTAAGCTTGCTGTGTCATACTCTCCTGTTGCCCTGGTTCTGAAATGTTTTCCAGATAACAGCATTCTTTTAAGGGTCTCCACAAGGTCCATTCTAATGTTGTTCAACCAATCATCAGACAAAAATACTTGTGCTTCTGGCAGGTGGTAGGCCAGGGCTACATATCCAGGGCTATAGGCAGCATAGCCCTGTTTGTTGACATTCTCCAGGATCATTGTGGTGACATCTGCTCGGGGCAGAATCCAACCAATTACTTCAAAGCATGGGAATAGCTCTGGTCTGGTGGCAATATTCATCAGTAAAGATCTCTCTATATTGGCATATATGCCCTCTTCTTCCAAGCCCATGTCAGGCACCTCTCAGCGCGTGATCAGCCTGTATATCTCTCCCCATTGATACTCAGGTTCTACACCGGATATACACTTGGTGTCTTCATAGATGTATTTAGTTTTGGTAATAACTTCCACTTCAGGGTCCTCTTCGACCACAGGGGCCTTCTTCTTCTGTCGCTTTGACATATTGAATTCGAGATCTTCCTGTTATACATGCAATTATCATCATTAAGACATTCCTGACTACGTTGCAAACATTGAGACAACATGTGTAGCATTTCACTTTAACTATGTTTATCCTGACAGCAATTAGTTAAATGAAGTAAAAGGTGTGCAAGCTAACACCGCTATCTGCTACTAAAACAACTCTATCAATAACATCGAGTGGGGAGCAAATCTACATAAAAATGCAGGAAACTCGGGCTATCTGTGGGTGCCATGCTCATCGCGTTACGCAGGAAAGATAGTGGAAATTATGCGAGTTCTCACGGTGTGTTTTCAGGAAGAAATGTTGTCAGTGCAAACTATGGTAAATAACTATCTGCAGTGATAAAACCCCCTCCACCGGCTTGGGTTCGAAACCGACCGTGAAACGATTTTGCGCGGAACAGCATGGTGAAACGCGACTGTGGTTTGACGAGGCGGGTCGCATGAAACAAAAAAGGGGGGGGCAGGGGCAACCATTCCAAGTGCCACAGGAAGGCCATGAAATCCTTCCCCTGTAAAAACATCATTATACGGGGCGGATTGGTGCATACAGCGTAACGGCCATCTGCACCAAACCCCCAACTCTCTAAGCACAGGGTTGCATAATGAAAGGCCATGGTGTAAAACACCTTATGGTCCAAACGCCTTCCCACAGATAGTTACGATACAAATCCATAATTATATAGGCAAGTGAACGATGGGGCCAATGGAAATGGCCGCAACAAAAACCTAACCGTGGTCAAGCTTCCACAGTTGAGCCACCTGGATGCGTGTACCGACAACGGGGTCCTTTCAAATTTGAGAGAATGACAGCACAACAAGAGCAACAGTGGGCAAGTTGAAACAGCAATAGTAATAGAATAATAAACAAACCCGACCCCATACCTATATATAGTCAACCACATGCGGCGGGGAACAAAATATCGGACGGTGGACAACTCTGTATCGAAGGACGCAAGATAATTCCTTCTACAATGTCGGGTGACCAAACCACTAATCTATCCACATGGATAACTAGGAAACAAACCAATAGCGCATCGGAGTGATAGAGAAACGAGAGCTGCAACGATGGAGGCATAAAGGATATCACAGTCCGCTATGGAAGGTTTGAATTGGAAGAGAAAACCAATGAAATATTGGCAAGGTTAGTGTTTCTTTCTTCCACAACGGCAGAACCGTAAACTTACAGATTGACGAAAATAACAAAGTGGGGTCTGGCAAGTCAAAGCGACGATTGACAGACTTAGCGATATGCCATCCGCAACGGTGGAGACCAAAGTAGCAACATGTTCCGACATAAAACGAAAGATCATTCAATTAAACCAAAAGCATTGAAGAAAATAACGAAGCCAAAGTTGATTATCCTTCCGCAATGGCGGGGCTGCAAGCAAATATTCTTCCGATTCATAAACTTGAAAACACTTTCTAAGGTAATGAAAAATAAAAAACAAGTAGTGGATTGTTTCAAGCATTAGGAAAAACCTCTGTGAAGAATTATTAAGCCAAAACAACGAAGCAAATCAAGCTAATATAAGCAAAGGAGGGTCCCGAATTTTTTTTTTGGAATTTTGGAAAAATGTTGCCACTACAACATCAAGCTAAAAGGTGATGGAAGGACAACTCATACATGCTTTTCATAGGAGAAAAGAGTGGAGGATGTGGAGGACAGAAAACTAGTTAACCTCACCTAGTCAAACTTTCCCAATTGCCTTAAAGCACTGAAAAAGCAGGCAATAAAGCAGAAAAAGCAGAAGGGCACCTAGGAGGCCAAGAATAAAGCAGATTTGATTCCTTGAGGTTTCCCAACCGCTCCATGAGTCAAAATAGGCAAGTTTGACCACTATGGATAGGTAGATGACAACTTGCATAAGGTGGAATCATGAAACTAGGAAAATAAGACAAAAATGATTAATTTAATGTCTAAGGTAGCTAACTATGGGTTGATTATTCTAACACCCCCCCTTAAGCCTGACTTATGAGTAATATATCAGAAAATCATAGGGCCTAGAAACAAGGCTTAGTCACCCTTTACATACTGCATGTCCATTTAAACAAGGAAAGAGGCAAAAACCACATGGGAAAATCCTCCCTTAAACATGGACTGTAAAACAAAATTTGGAAATCTTGTCTTCACTCATGCTTCACGGCATGATCAGCAATCCCCAGCAGTGATTTGAGATTGCTGAAGGTCTTCTCACAAAATGCTTTGGTGAACATATCAGCTACTTGTTCTGAAGATGAACAGAAGAGTAGGTGAATGGTGCCATCATGCACAAGCTCTCTGATGTAGTGCATATGGATCTCAATGTGTTTGGTTCTCTGCTTCTGAACTGGATCATTGCAGATTCGAATGGTACTCTGGTTATCACAGTAGATTGTAGTTGAGTACTCTGATTTGAAGCCACACTCTCTAAGTAACCCCTGCAACCATAAACATTGAGTTGCTGCATTTACAACTGCTCCGTATTCTACTTCTGAAGATGAGAGTGCAATGGCACTCTGTTTCTTGCTTGACCAACTGATTGGCCCTTCTGCAAGCATGAACACATATCCTGATGTGGAATTTCTATCTGTGCTATCACCTTCCCAATCACTGTCAGTAAACCCAATCAAATCAAGATCAGATTTTGCTTTATAGAAGATCCCATGTGTCCTTGTTCCCTGAACAAAGTTAAGGATCCTTTTGGCTTCTTTCCAATGGATCTCATGAGGCTGATCCATGTATCTAGAAGCCACACTTACTGCATAAGAAATATCAGGTCTAGTATGTGTAAGATACAACAAACATCCAATCAATTGCCTATACAGTGTATTGTTTACCATAGGTGAAGAATCAGCTTCTTCCAGCTTCACTCCTGAAAGGAAAGGAGTCTTGCTTGGCTTGCAATCCTTCATTTTGAATTTGTTCAGTAAATCCAAGGCATACTTGGACTGGTGCACCTTGATTCCAGCTTTGGTTTGAGCAATTTCAAGCCCCAAGAATTGGCTTAAGAGCCCGAAATCTGTCATGGAGAAGGCTTGGTTCATTGCACCCTTCAAGGAAGCAATCTCATCCTTTGAGCTTCCTGTAATGAGAAGGTCATCAACATATAACACAATGATCATTAATGAACCATTAATTAACTTCAAATAGACATTTGGATCTGATTTCCACTGAACAAAATTCATTGATAGCAAGAAGCTATCAATCTTGGCATACCAAGCCCTGGGGGCTTGCTTTAGCCCATACAATGACTTTCTCAACCTACAAACAAGAGATGGGTTAGTAGAAAATCCTTGAGGATGCTGCATGTATATCTCTTTAGTGAGATCTCCATTCAGGAAGGCACACTTTACATCCATGTGATGTACCTCCCATTGCTTTGAAGCTGCAATGGCTAAGGCTAGCCTGATGGAGTCCATCTTTGCCACTGGTGCAAAGGTCTCATTGTAATCTATGCCATGAACCTGTTAGTAGCCCTTGGCTACCAATCTGGCCTTGTACTTCAGAGGTGAACCATCAACAGCAAATTTGGTCTTGTACACCCACTTACACTGAACTAGCTTCCTCCCTGGGGGAAGATCCACTAGCTCCCAAGTGTTGCTCTTCTGGAGTGAGCTGAACTCTTCCTTCATGGATGCTTGCCATATTGGATCTTCTGCTACATCTTCATATGTCTGAGGATATGATTCCACCATCAGATATCATTTCTCAGTAAACATAGGATCCTTCATGCATAGAGCACTCTCAAATTGAGATCTAGTCCTCCTAGGGTCATTGGGATTCCCAGCTAGCTCTCCTGCTACATGAATGGTCTTGGCTGCCCATTTTGGCCTTGTAGGGATGTTAGGATCTGCAATAAACTCATCACTATCAGACATATCAGAATCAGCATGTTCAACAATCTATTCACTTACTTTCAGAGGATCTGGTGGTGAAGAGGCTTCTCCAACTTCCACTGCTGCTAGGGATTCTTCTTGAAACTGAACACACCTTTCGATGAAGACTTTTTTTGTGCTCAAATTTATCAGCTTGTACCCTTTTGAATCTTCAAATTACCTAACAAATAGACACTCTTGGCTTTAGGGCTGCAAAGCCTTCCTCTTTTCTGTTGGAATTCTAGCCCAAGCCCTTGAGCCAAAAATCCTGAAATGGGTTACATCTAGATTGTGCCCATTCCATGCTTCGAAAGGAGTCATACCATCAAGTTGTTTATGAGGCACCCTATTATGGATATAGGATGCATAGTTGATAGATTCAGCCCAGTACTTTGGTGGCAAAGTTTTGGCCTCCATCATGCATGTTGCCATCTCCTTCAGTGATCTGTTCTTCCTCTCAGCAACACCATTTTGCTGTGGTGTGTAAGGGATAGAATGATGCATCTGAATACCTGCTTCTGTACAATATTGAATAAAATCAGACTTGACATACTCACCACCATTTTCAGATCTGAGGACCTTGAGTTTCCTCCCAGACTGGTTTTCAACCAAAGCCTTAAAGACTTTGAAGAGGCCAAAAACTTCAGACTTGTGTTTCAGGAAGTAAACCCAACAATACCTGGAAAAGTAATCCATGAAAGTCAATGCATATTTGGCCTAACTCATGGAAATATGAGGGAATGGGCCAGAAACATCACTGTGGATCAACTTGAGGGGTGCAGAGGTTCTCTCATGACTAGCTCTCTCAAATTTATGCTCTGGGTGTTTTCCTAGGATACAACCTTGGCAGACTCCTTTGGAAAATTTTATCTTTGGTAACCCTATGACCATCTCTTTTTCACTAAGATCAGAAAGATACTTGTAATTTAGGTGGCCAAATATTTCATGCCAAAGCTTGCTTTCCTCATTAGCATGAATCATAAGAGCAGAGGGGTTTGAGTAGGGTAGGAAGTGTGAGAACATATATACCTTCGAAGTATGATTTGCAACTCCTTTTGCAATGAATTTACCACTTGAGATATCTATGATCTCAACTTCATCAGGGGAGAATATGACCTTATTTGGAGACCCAGTGTGGGTCATCTGATACACTAATAAGAGGTTGGAGGCAAGACTAGGAACATACAACACATTGCTGAACTGACCATGACCAAGATCAATCCTCCCTTTGCCCAAACTTTTAGTGAGAGAGTCATCTCCCAGTACTATTGGTGGACCTTTCGACATGTCAAGTGAGGAGAATGCCTCCTTGGTCGAAACCATATGTCTTGAAGCTCCAGAATCAATGATGAAACTAGGTGAGCTTGATGTGCCAGCAACCAATGCATGAACTCTCTCCTTATCTTCTGAACTTGATCCTCCTTCTCTCTTCTTTGAGCTGTCTGGAAGGGAGATGCCATTCTTCTCCAGGAGTTGGGTCAGCATGTCTATTTGCTTCTTCATGCAGGAGCTCTCAGTATGATTTCCCTTGTTTCAGTATGTGCACTTGCTCATTTCTCCTTTATTCTTCTTCTGGTAGTTCTTCTTGGAACCTTGTGGCTCCTCCGGAGACTTGTTCTTGTCTCTCTTTTGCTCAGGTGGATTTTTAGCTTTCTTTTTGCTTTTTGAATCCACCCTCGAATCTCCAGAAACCAGAGCTTGGTCTTTGGATGGTTTTATGGTGCCCATCATCACTAGTTTGTCTTGTTCTTGTGTGAGAGATTCCATGAAATCTGCAAGGCTAGGCATCTTCCAGGTTCGAGCTGTCAAATTTGTGGCATAGAAGGTCGAAACAAACACTGAATAGTCAGGGCCAAGATTCGAGAGTATGGCCAAGGCCAGCTAATCATCCTTCTTTTCGATTCCACATTGTTTTAGTTGCAAAACAAGTGCTTTGAACTTGGAGAAATAGGGTTGCAGGGATTCAAAGCTATTTGGACTCAGGGAGATCAGTTCATTTTCGATTTGATGTCCCCTCATCTCATCTGTCTTTCCAAAAAATATCAACAAGCTTCTCCCATAATTCATTCAGTGATGTCAATCCATCAAGATGGAAAAGGAGGTCTTTGGAAATACTCAGACACAAGAGACCATAGGCCTCATCCCTCCTGTTGTGCCATTTTATCTTCTCTACAGCTGCATTGGGATCTGCTTCTATTTCCATAGTCACCCTGTAGAGGCCTTTCGCTCTCAACAGTATCTCCATCTATGATTTCCATTCAAAGAAATTGAAAGGATTCAAGATGATCTTCTGAGATTGATCCATAGCTCAGAAATTGTCCCAGCTGTCAGTAGAAGGCTCCCAGTCACTGATGTCGAACTTGCAAAACAAATTTGAAGGAGAGAAATTGATATACAATGGCTTTGATACCATGTGGAAATTGAACCCAGTGATAGAACAATAACACTCACAACAATTATCAATTGTACATGCAAAATCACTCACAAAAGAGACTGAATATGGAGCTGAACACTAAACTGTATTAACACAGTGTACAATAGCCAACCCTGTAATAACATAGGTTGCTGCATTAAATAATTACATAAGGGATTCAAATGCATGAGGAGGAAATTCGAATCTAGTCAAAAGCAGGCTTACTAAAATTAAGCAATTCCCCCATAGGTGCATAAAGTAGTTTCCAAATCAGCTAAGGAGCTCACGAATTGGAAAAATCACTTAGGCAAGCTAAAAGGTGATGGAAGGACAAATCATACATGCTTTTCATAGGAGAAAAGAGTGGAGGTTTTGAAGGACAAAAAACTAGTTAACCTCACCTAGTCAAACTTTCCCAATTGCCTTAAAGCACTGAAAAAGCAGGCAATAAAGCAGAAAAAGCAGAAGGGCGCCTAGGAGGCCAGGAATAAAGTAGATTTGATTCCTTGAGGTTTCCCAAGCGCTCCATGAGTCAAAATAGGCAAGTTTGACCACTATGGATAGGTAGATGACAACTTGCATAAGGTGGAATCATGAAACTAGGCAAACAAAACAAAAATGATTAATTTAATGTCTAAGGTAGCTAACTATGGGTTGATTATTCTAACAAATGTAAAGAGCATTTAAAGTTTCTTTTATGAATATAAAGAGATACCATGGGAACTTTAATCACACGCATGTTTTGGGAATTCACGAGCATATCGAACGTTTGGATATGTTTTCAACCAACTCCAACCTTTACCATAGTAATTTAATGAGTATTTATTATTATGTCCCCGAAGGGAAACATATATGAATGGAGCGGTTGTATTAATTTGTTTGTGCTAGATTTTAATTTTTTTCAGTTTTGAAATGTTCAAGTTTAAGTTTTAAAAAAATTATTTTATGTTTGTAATTTTGGTAAACTGGGATTCGTAAAAATGCATGACATCATACTTTGAAATTTGTTCCTAGGCGTTGGCAACTACATTACGTCACAAATTATATTTATATTATTTATTTGTTTTTTAATTTTGTTATTTTATTTGATGGGTATTGGTTGGAATAAGATGCCTCATGCCTCGGGAGACCCCTCCCAGGCGTAGGTAGCATGTTGGTGTAAGCATTGATTAAATGGTCTACATACTTTGAAGGACAGTTTTGTAACGAGGTTGCACCATTTGGCACAGGCTACAATTTGATTAACTGGATTACATCGCCTTTCATGCATCATGCTGCCCTTCTTAATCTTTCTCTCGTGTCAGTAGTCTAGGCCATAAAAACATTTATTCTATTTTTATTGAGTTTTAATTAGGCTATAACAAAATTTATTATGTTTTTATTGAGTTTTAGTTTTTTGCATAGGCAATTGCAAACCACTAGCTATCACGGATGCAATGTCGGGAACATTGCCACCTCGTTGTTCTTGTTTATTATATTAATATCTTCACTTTTAGGATGCTTACCACTTTATTTTTTATTTCACTTGTTTTCTCTACATTCCAGGACGCCACGCCAGGTTGTTGTCACAAAGGACGCATGAAAGCCATAAATATTTTATTATTGTTATCACATCCTAATTGTCGCTGCTAAGTAGTTTTGAAATACAATTTCATTTTTACCAGCTTTTGTTTCCCTTATTATGACGAAGTGGAGGAAGTATCATTTGGTATGCATTTTTATGTTTCTGAAGCAAGGCAAAGGATGAGGGTGTCTGCCCTAGCAAAATATGAGATTTGGGTTGTGGAGTCAGCAGTATGCATGGGTAAGTAGAGTTTGGAGAGAGCATTATCCCAATTATCTAAGTTATATCACTATTTCCATGTGACCCTTGATCATGAGGCTTCATTCATCCATCATATGATCTATTAATCCTTCTTCATATGCTTTCACTTCACATTTTGTTTCCCTCATTTTGACGGTCGAGAGTTAGGCGAACACTGAAATGGCAGTAAGCCATAGATGAGTTTCTATCTCCCTTTTTTAACGGCCAAGTGTTAGGCGGACACCGAGATGCCAATGAGCCAGAGACTAGTTTCTATATGTTACCTTGCATTTAACGTTGGGTTTGACTTATAATTGTTGGTGGGTTTAATAGGTGTTACTGATGAGGCGATGAATGGATGCGACTGATTTCTGAGCGAAAATGAAATGTAAGAGATGTGTTTGTGCTTCCGCTTAGCATTTTCATTTTGTGATGAGAAATCGAAGTTTTGGAGGCTATTTTGTGAACAAATGCAATGTCTTCTCAAATGAGAGGGGTTTGGCGTTATTTTCCATTTTTTTCTATCGAAGATTTGGAGGAACACATGACGAGGGATGGGTTATGTGTATATGCTGTCATTTTCATGCTTGTACTGGCTTCCATATGTGGACTGCAACATTAGAAATTTTAAAAAATGGCTTTTCTTCAAAGGAATTCATAGTAGAATGGCTTTAGGTATGTATGGTTGGATTGTGCCTAATATGCATTTGGTTGTTTTATGGTTAAATATTGAGTTATGAAGCCTTTTTTTTTCACCAGATGAACTTCGTGAGGGATAGCTTTTGTAGGGATATTTTATTTACTATGTAAATAGGAAAACAAAGCTACAAACTGAGAAATGTGTCATGTATGTGTTGATTTTTAAACAATTAGGAAATTCTTAGGTTAAATTTAAGTTCATAACTTTTTGGTCTGGATTTACATTATGTTTGTAGAAGAGGACCTCTATGGATGAAGTTTATGGCATCTGAGTATGATTTTATTAAATATATTTTTTATTATATATTTTTCTTCACTCTTTACTTTTACAAAGATTTCATAAAACAAAACATTTCATAAAACAAATATATATGTATAAAATTGTTTTGAATTTAAAAATATATTTAAATTTTAAAAAATAACTATTTTTTGCTAGCTGTCACTTACCTGTAGTTGAAGAAACGTGCCATGTTGTGGCTTTCATTCATGAAATAAATTGGAAATAATTAAATGGATTTTTTTGCGATGCAGAGAAGTTTTTGAATATGTTGGGTTGCATGTAAGAAATAGTGTAATAACTCAAAAATTCGTAAGAATTTAAAATTTTTCATGTGACATAAAATGTGTAATATCATTGCTAAAGTACCACTAACGGTTAGCAGATAATAAAACAGTTTCTAAGAGAAACAAAGAGTTTCTTCTTTATAATATTTTGTATAATATATAGGCTTCTCTTTGATAGTTGTGTTAGTACTATTTTCTACTTAGCAGTAATAATTCTTCCAGAAGTAGAAAAGGAACTTGTATTTTACTGATACTAGATATACTGTTGATTTATTTTGTCAAGTAGGGAAAGTTTCTTATGTGTGATTGGGGCTTACTTAGCTTTAAGATAATACAGTGGGACTGATGGATCCTAACAGGTTTTAATATATAAGCGTAAGTTCCAATAAAGTAATATTTATATACAGGTCAAGAAGACACTTCCCCAGCATGAAATATGATGCTAGTCTTATAATATTCAAGAACAGCTTGACACCATGAGGTAACGTTGATATTATTTGCGTTGTCACATCTCCATAATTATATTTATAACAACTGCATCTTCATGGGTGTAAAAACATGATCAAGGTACTCTGCCAAAGAAAATCAAGTTACTGGTTGATTACAATTAAATTCAAGAATACTTTGTACTTCTATTTATAGAAATTTTAATCTAGATTTTATTTAGGATGAAATTATAGTACTTCGACGTTTTGCTTAGTTTAGGTACACATTTGGAGTCTAGTCTTGAACATAAGTATATGATTCTTTTGGAAAATACAAACGAAATACTTCATGTTCCTAAACTACAAATCTAGCCTATTTTGCTGAAAAAGAGTTAACTCTAAAAACTCTTAAGACCACACACTCAAAAGATGTATATCCATTTCAACCCTATCCTAGGTTTAACATTATATAATTTTCACATTATATAAAATAACTACACCTTCATACAAGTTGACTTAGTAAAACTTTGAGATGAGTTTATTGATCAACATGATATAGTTTGATACTAAACATATGTCTTTTTAACTATGTTCTAGCACACTTGGTTAGCAAAAGAACTTATCTTAACTTGACTTATCCTAGAAGATACTTCCTATCTTAATTTTATGATTGGTAAACTAAGCATCGAGAAACTCCATGGTATTAATATATCATTGGTAATCATAGAAATTGCATCGTTTAAATGATTATATGTTTGATTATAATTAGTTTGATTGCAACAACGTGACTATAGAACTTATACCCACGCCGGAGATAAATATCGAAGGACACGTGGAGATGGTATTAACCACGAGATGGTTGAATTAAAAGAACTAAACCCTACCCATTTCATTTCATAGAGTGAGGGTTCCTTCGTTTAGTTTGGCCAAGCTACGAGCTCATGGCTGTCGTAATCCTGTACACACCTCCATTTTGCAGGCTGTTTCCTGACCAAAACATATGAGTTGGTTTCTGTGAAGTAGATAAGGGTTTTCCAGTTACATTCGACTTTCTTTAGCTTCTGGAATTACTCTTTAAAGTGACAAGAAACTGTCTCTAGTGGCTGGCTTCCATAACTTCTTCCATCTGCACAACTCGCTGGTAAAACGACCCTTCCATTTCTAAATTTGAGATAAAGTTTGGTGACGTTTATTTCATTTAAAAATACTTCTAACCAACTGAGTTTTGGATCTGTGCAGGTTCATTTCTTTTCGGCACTTTGGGGTTAGTTGGTGGTTCAGCTCTACCCAAATCTGAGCCACTCGAACCCTGGTAAGCCTCGAATTGCATTGAGGGTTTTTCTCCTGCAATGAGTAATGGTGGTTGGAAGATGAGGATACTTGCTGCTAAATATGAACTCGGCCTACGTTTTACTTGTTAGGTTGTTCTACGTGTTGTTTTGTTTTTGTAAAGAAAACCCTAAAGGGTATTATGTTCAAGTTCTTGAAGGCTATTGCAGCTGTGACTTGGGGTTTACTTGATAGAGCCTTTACGGCTTGGAAGATGTAAAATTTTTTTGTTTAACTTTTAGAACTCGGCTCTAAGCCATGATAATGTCTGGTTAATTAAGTTTTTAAATGGATTTTAATGGTGAATAAAAAAGACTGTTTATTCAGTCGATACTTGTAGACAGATATAGGGTTTTTACTTGTCATGAATGTAATAGTTACTATTTCATTTTACTGTTTTGTATAGTTACGTTTGAGCAGGCTTTAGCCTTGACCAATATTTATAAAAGGCCATAGGTCATTACCCTTAATTTATTTCGTTTCTATCAATTTGTTCACAGTGTTATTAACTTTTTTAGAAATATTATTTAATGTAAATAATTTACAGTAATTTATAGTATTTAATTTTTTATATAGTGTTCTTAGGTGAATATAGTTCTACAGTTCTGAAATGATATGCAATGATATGGATTTTTACAGAAATGGTTTTAGTTTTGATTTCCTATTTTTACTTTTAGTGATAAATATTTACAATTGTTAAATGCTATGTTATGATTAAGAATGTAAAAGTCTCTTTTTAGGTATTAAACCTACTCTTGTAAAACCTAAGTAAATCTCGAGGGTTACAGTAAAAACAACATCTGTTTTTCAGTACAGAATGTAAAGATGAACTAGGAGTAAATTATTATAAAGACTCATTGAGTACTATCTAGGTTCAAACCTTCAATGTTATTTTTTACTATTCCTATATTGATTTATTTAACTTTATTTATTAGTTTTATAATAATATTAGTACTAGTAATAGTTCTGTGAATAGTATGACTACTAATAATTAATATACAATCTATTCTTTTCATGTGATTAACTAATATAGTTGTTTTCAGTAGATAGAGTAAGTACACCAAATTTTTTTGTAAATAAATCATATGAATCTATAAAAGAAATCATTTGCAATTTTCATTTAGAGTTGGTAAACAAATCATCACATCTACTTAATTAACCAGCTGTACTAGAGTACTGCCTACATAAGGCGTGGAAAAATACAGTATGGTATTTTATTTCTATTTACTTTTCATTTAGCATAAATACTACTGTTTAAAAACATAATCTACATATCCCTAACAAAACAATAACGTGCATATCTTTGAAAAAATAGTAAACATTTGCTGAAAATAGTAAATAAATTGTAAATAACTTGAACAAATAAAAAACCTGTCAAATGATGAGGTGACAACAGCTTAAGGAGGATCTTCCTCCCAACCAACTCCTGGAGAAGCTTAGTCTGCACTTCCTCAGGACCCCCGAGCCTGTTTCCTGGTCCTCCTGGTAGAGTACTAGGTGAAGGATGTATCCTTAAGACCTTCTGTCACCTGACTGGTCAAATTACAGCAGTAATTCAATCCTTCTTACATCAGTAAGAACTTTATCCCAACAGCTGCATAAGTTCAGTTCTCAACAGTTAACCCCTCAAACTCACTTCAATAAGTCCCCTCCATCGAATTTCTCATGTGCACTTCATTCACCCTGAATGATCACAATACCAGAATGAGCATCCTCAGCTGTCTTCAATGGGAAGTTTTATAATAATGCCTAGGTATTTTGGGTCAATTTTTATTTAATGAGCCACCTACTCCAATTCCACTTTCTTGGGGAATCATGACCACAAATACAGGGAAGTTGCCACTTGCAACAGTTAGAAGTAGTTTGAGGATGCTGCCACTTGTCAATATACTCTCCACCCAGTTTCCTCCACAAAGTGACCAGTTAACACTCTTTTAACAGCTTCCCTAAGCTGTTGTCTCATCAGTTATTTATTTAATAATAAAATATTATGAAATACATTAATTATCCTTGACCCCACTTAGTCATCAATTAAAAACAACATAAAATATAACATAATGTTCCTCAATAACATTAAGTTGTTTTGTAAATTGGGGCAAGTGACATACACACCCTCTTAATTTATAACATCGTCATCGATGTTATTTATTCCTCGTCCTCAGAGTTCCCCTGAAATAGAATTGGATATGCATTTCGCATACGACTTTCCAATTCCCAGGTGGCTTCTTCTGGACTAAGGTGCTTCCATTGCTTCCATTGCACCTTCACTTGACCAATTGTGCGACTCCGAAGCGAGATCTCCCTCCTTTCGAGGATACAATATGGTTCCACCAAAAAATCTCCTTCGGGTTCCACTTGCACATCATTCCAATTAATAACATGAGTAGCATCATGTACATATTTTTTTAATACAGAAATATGAAAAACATTGTGAAATCTTAGATTTGGTGGTAGAGTTAATTGATATGCTACCTGCCATATCCTAGACAATATTTCAAAAGGACCACAATAACGAGGTGCTATCTTAGCATAGCTACCTAACCTTAGAGAACTCTTTTTAGTTCTCACCTTCATAAAAACATGTTCACATACCTGGAACTCCTTTGGAGTTCGTTTAAGGTCTGCTTGGATTTTCTGTTGATCTTGCGCAACTTTCAAGTTACCTTGTACCTATTTTACAATTACTCCATCTCCTTCAATAATTCAGGTCCTAATACTAACATGTCCACAAGATTACTCCAAGAGATGGGAGTATTGCATATCCTTCCATACAGAATTTCAAAGGGACTATATCTAGCTGAAGCATGATAATGATCATTGTAAGCAAACTCTACCAGGCGTAAATAATCTTCTCATTTACCTGGCTACTCCTTTACATACATTCTGAGTAGATCCTATAATACATGATTTACTCTTTCAGTATGTCCATCAGTTTGAGGATGGAAAGAGGTACTAAAGTTTAATGTAGTATTTAACCCTTTAAACAAAGATTTCCAAAAATTACCTGTGAATTTAGGATCTCGGTCTAAAATGATCACCTTTGGTATTCCATGCAACCGAAAAAATTGTTTTAAGAAAATATCAGCAATATTTGCAGCTTTATAAGTAGTTTTTACAGGTATAAAATGGGCTGCTTTACTCAACTTATCAACAACTACCATTTTGAGTCATTTAAGTTTTGATTTCTAGGTAGTCCTGTGATAAAATCAAGGCTAATTATCTCCCATTTCCAACTAGGAATAGGCAATGGTTGAAGTAGCCCAGATGGATGCTGATGTTCAGTTTTTACTTGCTAACATTAAAAGCACCTAGCAATGTATTCTGCCAATTCATTTTTCATGTTTGGCCAGAAATAATCATTTCTTAGCATGGTCATGGTTTTCTAATAACTCGGATGCCCTGAATAGGGATTTTTATGAACTTCATTTAAAATTAACAGCTTAATACTAGGTACATTAGGTACGTATAATCTATCTTTATACAATAATAATCCTTTTTCATTCAAACGGTACCCTGTATTTAGACTTTCTATTAAATTTTCTTTTACCTTTGCTTGTAATTTTCGATAATTTTCATCTTGTTCCTATCCAGCTTCTAGCTGTTCTTCCAAGTCTGTCTTATAAGTGTTGATAGCTGCTATAAAATTTAGCATTGCATTTCTACTTAATGCATCATTAAGCTTATTCTCCTTTCCTTTAATATGTTGAATTCTGAAATCATATTCACAAGAAAAGCTAGCCACCTAGCTTGCCTAGCATTCAAGTTAGGTTGATCCAACAGATATTTCAATCCTTTATTATCTGTCATTAGTATAAACTTCCTTCGTATTAAATGATGACACCACATTTTTAAGGCATGTATGACAACAGCTAATTCTAAGTCATAGGTCGCATAATTTTTCTCATGAACCTTCATCTTCCTAGATTCATAAACAATGTTGTCTCCTTCCTGAGTTAATAGTCCACCTAAACCGTCATTGCATGCATCTGTACATACTATAAAATCTTTATTAGGGTCAACAATTCTTAGAATTGGTGTGGTGGTTAATAACGTTTTTAACTTTTAAAAACTTTTTTCACACTTTTGATTCCAATCGAATTTCTTCCCATTTCTCTACAAATAGGTTATAGGATTTGCAACTCTTGAAAAACTTTCTTTGAATCTCTTATAATAACCAGTAATCTCCATGAATGATCAGACGTTAGTTACGTCTTTTGGGACTGGCCAATCTTCAATTTCCTTTATCTTTTCGGAGTCAACATAAATTCCTTCTTTAGTTACCACATGACCCAAATACTGTATTTTATTTTTAAAGAAGTCACATTTACTAAATTTTGCAAAAAGTTGATGTTCTCTTAACTCTTGTAAGACAATTTTTAAGTGTTCTTATGTTCCTCTTCATTCTTTGAGTAAATTAAGATGTCATCAATAAATACGACCACAAATTTATCTAGATATTTGTGTATTACATTATTCATTAGACACATAAAAACAACTAGGGAATTAGTAAGCCTGAATGGCATAACGACAAACTCGTAATGTCCATATTGAGTCCTAAAAGCTGTTTTAAAGATGTCTTCATCCTTGATCGTAAATCAATGTTTGAAAACACCGTGGATCCATGTAGTTGATCAAACAGATCATCTATGAGAGGTAACGGGTATCTGTTCTTGATAGTCATTTTATTTAGTTGACGATAATCTATACATAGTTGTAGAGTTCCATCCTTCTTCTTAACAAAGATGACAGGTGCCCCCCAGGGAGACACACTGGGTCTAATGTAATTCTTATCAATGAGTTCTTTTAACTACGACTTAATTTCATTTAATTCCAGTATATTCATCCGATATGGGGATTTTGAGCTGGGCACTGTACCAGGTACCAGCTCAATAGTAAAATATAATTCTCGTTTCGGAGATAGTCCCGAAATTTCTTCCGAAAAGACATCTGAATATTCCCTTAGAATCAGGATATCTTCTAGTTTTAATTTATCTCTATTGTTAGTATTTTCTTCATTAATTACTGTTACGGCAAAGGCTTTAAAGCCCTTCTGAAGAGCCTTCTTAAGCTACAAAACAGAAATCTACCTTATGGTTGTTTTCCTAGGGATGCATTTTACATTCATTTAATTCTAGTATATTCATCTTATAAGGGGCTTTTGAGCTGGGAACTGCACTAGGTACCAGCTCAATCGTAAAATATAATTCTCGTTTCGGAGGCAGTCCCGAAATTTCTTCCGAAAATACATTTGAATATTCCCTTAGAATCAGAATATCTTCCAATTTTAATTTATCTCTGTTGTTAGTATTTTCTTCATTAATTACTGTTAGGAAAAAGGCTTTAAAGCCCTTCCGAAGAGCCCTCTTAAGCTGCAAAACAAAAATCTGCCTTATGGTTTTTTTCCTAGGGATGCCTTTTACATTTATTAACTCTCCATCTTTTTTAATACAAGTAAAGTTTTTATCAAAGCAATTTAGGACCACCCTATGATCTTCTAACCAATCTTATCATAAGAACCTAAAGGTAACACATTGATCTTAACAGAGGTTTCAAACTGATCCATAGTTACTGCACAATTTTTAACAAAGCTAATTACTTTTTTCTTTGCACCAGTAGCTAGCTGAACTAACCAAGATCTTGCAAACTTTTTAACTGAAAGCTTACATTTTTCTACTAAATTTGGAGAAATATAGCTTAAAATAGCTTATGGATCAATAAAAATAGATATAGGTATTTGATTCATCTTACCTTCCACTTCCACCATGGAAGTTTGATAATCTGCTTGCCGATTCTCTAATGCTACATTGATCCTGGCATTTGTCCTCGCTAGATCATCAACAGTCATCTCCTCTTGTATTGTGTGTATGTTGCTAACAGTCTTCTTCCGATTGGGACAAACTGATGCATAATGTGGACCATTGCATTCCCAACACTTTATGGGTTCCTTTCGTTCAAAATTATTTGTATAGTTACTGTGGTTGTTAGCAGATTCTTTATTCCTTTGATTATTAGGATTGGTCTTTGAATTACTTTTGTTCCCTTGGAAATTTTTACTAGGAAAATTTCTGGTGTTACTATTCTTAAAATTTCGATTAGGCACAAATTCTTTCTTTTTCTGTTCAAAGTTATTATTTCTTTTGGCCTTCCAGTTGGTCATACCTTCCTTTTTACGATTATGTTCATAATAGAAATTTGCTTTTCTCATTGCTTCTTCTAAAATTTTCGGATTGTCATACTCAATTCTGTCATTTATATGATAAGGTAAACAACTGAGAAATTACTATACCTTAGGTTTCTCATCCACAATATATGACACATATCTGAGTAGACTTAGAAATTTACTATTTAGTTCTTTTATATTTATTGTTCCCAATTTTAGCTCGTAAAAGTCCTTAGCCCTTTCTTGATAATATTGTTCAGATAAAAAAAAAATCTTGAAATATTTCTTAAATGTACTCCAATTTATATTTTTCTCCCTTATACATTTTACTCTTTTAAGTCCTACTACCATATATATGCTTTTCTCGTAATATTATAAATAGCCATCTTGGCCTTCAATTGATTAGAGTAGTTAAAAATTTGGAAGTATTTCTTCATCCCGGACAACCAGGATTCTACTTGTTCTCATTTTTCAGTTTCTCCATTAAAGGTTGGTGGCTTTATCTTCTTGAATTCCGCAGATATTTCTTCGTAAGGTTTAAACTTTCTATTCCTAGTATGGTTATTATCTTCGCTACTGTCACTAGTATAATGAAAGTTTTGTTTATGTAAATCACCATATAATTCAGAAGATGAACTACTTTCATTTTTAACTTGTTTAGTATTTTTATCTTTATGTTGATAACCCATATCTTCAGACTCAGTTCTTTTATATTTTCCCTCAGTATGAAATCTTTCCATTAAAATCTGATTTAGCTCTTCTCGAGCTCTCAGAATCCTCTTGTTTTCTTACTTAACCGATTCCATCTCTGTTTTTAGTTCCTTAACTATTTGCAGTAGTTTAGAAGAATTATTAGTTATCTCTTCTTGTATCGGTTCTTTTTGAAAGTTATTTCGTTCAGTGTAAGGAGACTCCTCATCTGCATATTCTTCCAATCTATCCATACCTGTCATTAACTCAGAAAACAAAGTTTTCTGGGAATATCATTCAAAGCAAAATAACATCAGTATGTTTTCTTAAATTTACTGTTCCACATATACAAGTTGAGATACATTCATGCCTAGTGTCTGAACCTTGTGCTCTAATACCACATGTAATAACTCAAAAATTCATAAAAATTTAAATTTTTTCATGTGACATAAAATTTCTAATATCACCTCTAAAGTACCACTAACGGTTAGCATATTATAAAACAGTTTGTAAGAGAAACAAAGAGTTGTTTCTTTATAAGATTTTGTATAATATATAGGCTTCTCCTTGATAGCTATGTTAGTACTGTTTTCGACTTAGCAGTAATAATTCTTCTAGAAGTAGAAAATGAACTTGTATTTTACTGATGCTAGATAAACTATTGATTTCTTTTGTCAAGTAGGGAAAGTTTCTTATGTGTGATCGGGGATTACTTAGATTTAAGCTAACACAGTGGGACTGATGGATCCTTACAAGTTTTAACAGGTAAACGTAAGTTCCAGTAAAATAATATTTATACATAGGTCAAGAAGACACTTCCCTAGCATGAAATATGATGCTAGTCTTAGAATATTTAAGAACAACTTGACTCCATGAGGTAACGTTGATCTTATTTGAGTTGTCACATCTCCATAATTATATTTATAACAACTGCATCTGCATGGGTGTAAAAACATGATCAAGGTACTATGCCAAAGAAAATCAAGTTACTGGTTGATTACAATTAAATCCAAGAATACTTTGTACTTCCGTTTATAGAAATTTTGATCTAGATTTTATCTAGGATGAAATTGTAGTACTTCGACTTTTTGCTTAGTTTAGGCACACATTTGGAGTCTATTCTTGAACATAAGTATATGATTCTTTTGGAAAATACAAAGAAAATACTTCATGTTCCTAAACTACAAATCTAGCCTATTTTGCTGAAAAAGAGTTAACTCTAAAAACTCTTAAGACCACACACTCAAAAGATGTATATCAATTTAAACCTTATCCTAGGTTTAACATTATATAATTTTCACATTATATAAAATAACTATACCTTCATACAAGTTGACTTAGTAAAACTTTGAGATGAGTTTATTGATCAACATGATATAGTTTGATACTAAACATATGTCTTTTTAACTATGTTCTAGCACACTTGGTTGGAAAAACAACTTATCTTAACTTGACTTATCCTAGAAGATACTTCCTATCTTAATTTTATGATTGGTAAATTAAGAATCGAGAAACCCCAAGGTATTAATATATCATTGGCAATCACATAAATTGCATCGTTTAAATGATTATAGGTTTGATTATAATTATTATGATTGCAGCAATGTGACTATAGAACTTCTACCCACGCTGGAGATAAATCTTGAAGGACACGTGGAGATGGTCTTAACCACGAGATAGTTGATTTAAAAGAACTAAACCCTGCCCATTTAATTTCACAAACTGAGGGTTCCTTTGTTTAGTTTGGTCGATCTACGATCTCATGGCCGTCGTAATCCTGTACACACCTCCATTTTCCAGGTTGTTTCTTGACCAAAACATACGAGCTGGTTTCTGTGAAGTAGATAAGTGTTTTCTAGTTACATTCGACGTTCTTTAGCTTCTGGCATTACTCTTTAAAGTGACAATAAACTGTCTTTGGTGGCTAGCTTCCACAACTTCTTCCATCTACACAACTCGCTGGTAAAATGACCCTTTTATTTCTAAATTTGAGATAAAGTTTGGTGACGTTTATTTCGTTTAAAAATACTTCTAACAAGCTGAGTTTTGGCTCTGTGTAGGTTCATTTCGTTTCGGCACTTTGGGGTTAGCTGGTGGTTCAACTCTACCGAAATCTCAGCCACGCAAACCCTGGTAAGCCTCGGATTGCACTGAGGGTTTTTCTCCTGCAATGAGTAATGGTGGTTGGAAGATGAAGGTACTTGCTACTAAATTTGAACTCGGCCAGGGTTTTACTTGTTAGGTTGTTCTATGTATTGTTTTGTTTTTATAAAGAAAACCCTAAAGGGTATTATGTGCAAGTTCTTGAAGGCTATTGCAGCCATGACTTGGGGTTTACTTGACAGAGCCTTTACGGCTTGGAAGATGTAAAAAATTTTTGTTTAACTTTTAGAACTCAGTTCTAAGCCGTGTTAATGTTGTTCGACCTTTGCCTGGTTAATTTAGTTTTTAAATGGATTTTAATGGTGAAGAAAAAAGACTGTTTACTCAGTCGATACTTGTAAACATATATAGGGTTTTTACTTGTCATGAATGTAATAGTTACTATTTCATTTTACTATTTTGTATAGTTAAGTTTGAGCAGGCTTCAGCCTTGACCGATATTTACAAAAGGCCATAGGTCATTACCCTTAATTTATTTCATTTCTATCAATTGGTTCACAGTGTTATTAACTTTTTTAAAAATATCATTTAATGTAAATAATTTACAGTAATTTATACTATTTAAATTTTTACATTGTTCTTAGGTGAATACAGTACTCTGTTTCTCTCTCAGATTGGTTATTATTTGTAGATAACCTACAGTTCTGAAATGATATGAATTTTTACAGAAATGGTTTTAGTTTTGATTTCCTATTTTTACTTTCAGTAATAAATATTTACAACTGTTAAATGTTACGTTATGATTAAGAATGTAAAAGTCTGTTTTTATAGATTAAACCTACTCTTGTAAACCCTAAGTAAATCTTGAGGGTTACAGTAAAAACAACATTTTTTTTTTCAGTACATAATGTAAAGATGAACTAGAAGTAAATTATTATAAAGACTCATTGATTACTATCTAGGTTCAAACCTTAAATGCTATCTTTTACTATTCCTATATTGGTTTATTTGACTTTATTTATTATTTTTATAATAATATTAGTACTAGTAATAGTTCTGTGAATAGTATGACTACTAATAATTAATATACAATCTATTCTTTTCCTGTGATTAAATAGTATAGCTTTTTTAGTAGATAGAGTAATTACAGCAAAAATTTCTGTAAATAAATCATATGAATCTATAAAAGAAATCATTTGCAATTTTCATTCAGAGTTGGTAAACAAATCATCACATCTACTTAATTAACCAGCTGTACTAGAGTACTGCCTACACAAGGCATGGAAAAATACGGTATGGTATTTTATTTCTATTTACTTTTCATTTAGCATAAATACTACTGTTTAAAAACATAATCTACATATCCCTAACAAAACAAAAATGTGCATATCTTTGAAAAACTAGTAAACATTTACTGAAAACAGTAAATAAATTATAAATAACCTGAACAAATAAAAAACCTGTCAAATGATGAGGTGACAACAGCTTAAGGAGGGTATTCCTCCCAACCAACTTTTGGAGAAGCTTAGTCTGCACTTCCTCAAGACCCCCGATCCTGTTTCCTGGTCCTCCTGGTAGAGTACTGGGTGAAGGATGTATCCTTAAGACCTTCTGTCATCTGACTGGTCAAATTATAGTAGTAATTGAATCTTGCTTACATCAGTAAGAGATTCATCCTAACAGCTACATAAGTTCATTTCTCAACAGTTAACCCCTCAAACTCACTTCAATAAGTCCCCTCCATTGAATTTCGCATGTGCACTTCATTCACCCTGAATGATCACAATACCAGAATGAGCAGCCTCAGTTGTCTTCAATGGGAAGTTTTATAATAATTCCTAGGTCTTTTGGGTCAGTTTTTACTTAATGAGCCACCTGCTCCAACTTGACTTTCTTAGGGAATCATGACCACAAATACAGGGAAGCTCCCACCTGCAACAGTTAGAAGTATTTTGAGGATGCCTCCACTTGTCAGTATACTCTCCACTAGGTGACTAGTTAACACTCTTTTAACAGCTTCCCTAAGCTGTTGTCTCATCAGTTATTTATTTAATAATAAAATATTATGAAATACATTAATTATCCTTGACCCCACTTGGTCATCCATTACAAACTTAGCATAAAATATACCATAATGTTCCTCAATAACATTACATTGTTTTGCAAATTGGGGCATGTGACAAATAGGGTTGATTATTGTTAAGGACGGAAGTTACAGAAAGCTTATGGAGATGTTTCTGAAGCATAAATTTCGTAAAACAACTGATTTCATGATAGACACTCGGAGGGTTGATAGACTGATCTGCGGTATCGATATGTTAGTTAGATTTGAAGAGAGGACAATGAAGTGAATTTGATGAACCATAGAGAACCTAAAATTGGAGCCATAGAGAACCTAAAATTGAAATCAAGAAATACATGGTGGATTTCTTCTCTGAGAAATATGGTGGAGATCTAGGCTTCAAGCTTTTCCACCAGTGGTGTGCAGATTCGGTAACAGGTTGCATATCAAGGCTTCCAATCACTAGGACATGGAGTTGAAGAACTAGGTAAATCTCATATTCACTTTTTATTACTTCATTAAATTATGACATTAAGGTTTCTTAAAACATACCTATATTTTTAAGTGTTATTGTTAATGCTATGTAGGGTGACCTCAACCTTATGCAGTAAAATCCTGATTTATATTACAAGAGAAAATTGCATTCCAGGTGAGCTGCAACTAATGCATACCTCTCATCCATGACCTTGTTATTAAAATGCTTCCTCTCCTATTGTAGATGCCACCTATTAGTGAACCACAAAAAAGCCCTGTAAATCCTCATGTTGAAAACAATTCTCTCTATTCACACCATTCATTCATTCTAGAATAAATCCCCCTTTTGTTTGTTTTGTAGTAAACCATGCTTGGGAGCTCTTTTCTTTTTGAATTAAAAAATTAAACAAAAGGTTGAGAATCAGAGTATCCTTACCTTTTCAATCATAGGTTTTGTTATGGAGAACCATGGCAGCATGCAGAAAGGATTTCTGTCATCATGTCTTCCATCCAATCCATCTACTCAATACGTCTTCCTTATCAAGGGAAGTTTTCCAGTCCATCTACTCAATACGTCATCCTTATCAAGGGAAGTTTTTTTCAAAATGACTCTGTGTGTCTCTGTTATTTAGGACAACAACATTGATCGCTTAAATCAATGGAAATCAGTCATGTAAGAGTCAAAATATACATGGATCAATGATACATATAATATACTTACACGAGTAAACTGGAATAATTTGCAAGTAGAAGGTTGTCTTGGATAATCCGTTAATTATATTAATGCCTTACAATTGCTTGCTCTAGCTTCAACACACTTCATTGCAGTTGGAGTTATTGTTTTGGCCTCTGTTGAATCCTCGGTGCCAAACAAATAGGGTGACCTAAAGGTTTTCTAAAAGTCCACATCTCCCATTCTACTAATAAATATAATTAATGTCGATAAAAGCATAAAAATATGGACCACGAAATAAACACGTACCTCAAGCATTTGAATATGTGGCGTATGCATTGTTCAACGTGTAGCTTCGAAACTATATTGCTCACTGTGCTTAAAAATTTATTTTTATTGTTGTATTTATTTTGTTATTATAGAAATCGTTTTTTATTTTTAGCAGACTTGAATAACTACACCCCACCATAGTATGAAATAGTGGATAATTTTTTAAATGTTCAAATTGTAGATTCTAATTTTTTATATAAAGTAATATTTTCTTATTCTATAGCATGATTGCAAAATTTCTCGAAAAAATCTAAAACATGCTTAAATATTCTCATATCTAAATACTTGATTTTTTTCCTTTTATATTTTCAGAAAATAATTTATTTTAGCAATTTTGCTCATAGAATACTAAACTTAAATTGTGTTGGTTGTGGAGCCTAATCTTCCAGATCCAGAGATATTATTCAATTGTGATTGTAACCTAGGAGTATTGTACACTCATTCCCCAAGACACGGGGTTTCAGGGGCGGAGCCCCCGAGAAATTTTTTTGGGATGTGTATTGGCCAATAGTATTGTAGACCCATGGTATTAGGTTAACCCTAGAATTTTCCCATTGTATTTCCCCTATAAAAAAAAAGCATTGTAAAATGACTGAGTATGGTATTGTATTGTATTGGAAGAGAGACTATGAGAGCATGAAGAGGAAGTGCAACGGTTTTGTTGCAGGGTGTATCCCTTCATATTTCTGAATTGTACTAAAAGGACTGGCAATTTATTTGTGGACATAGCCCATCGTTTAGGTGAACCACGTTATATATGTGTCTCTCTGTAATGTTTTAATGTGTTTTGCATCTTGTTTATTGATTTAACTATATATCTGTTATTGCTCTGCAGTCCTATTTTCTAACAATTGGTATCAAAGCCAAGAGGTCTATTTGGTTGGTAAACTCGCAGGAAAGAAGGGTTCCTGGTTTGAGTGGGAGCAATGGCAGAAGAAAGAAAGTTTAGGGTTGAGAAATTTAACGGCCAAAACTATCAGTTATGGAAGATGCAAATGGAGGACTATCTGTACCAGAAGGATCTGTCCCTTCCATTGGGCGAAAAAGCAAAATAGTCGGTGGCTATGAAGGATGAAGAATAGGAGGTTCTTGATAGAAAGGCACTGGGAGCAATACGGCTGTGCCTGGCTTCATCGGTGGCCTTCAATATTTTGAAAGAAAAAACAACAGAGGGTGTGATGAGCACATTGAGTAAGCTCTATGAAAAACCCTCAGCTTCTAACAAGGTATTTTTAATGAAGCATTTATTTAATATGAAGATATCAGAAGGTGGATATGTTGTTGACCATTTAAGTGAGTTTAATACACTTACTAGTCAATTAAGTTCTATAAAAGTGAAATTTGATGATGAGGTTAGGGCTCTTCTAATCTTGTGCTCATTGCCAAAAAGATAGAATAGCTTGGTCATGGATGTAAGTAACTCTGTCCCTAGTTCAAACACTCTTAAGTTTGATGATGTTGTTGGTGTTATTCTTAGCGAGGAAATGCAAAGAAAAAGCATAGGTGAGACATCAAGTAATGCGTTGACCATGGAGAGCAGAGGGAGACAAAACAAGAGAGGAAGGAGCCTACGAAATCGTGGCAAGTCTAAAAAGGGAAGATCCAAGTCCATATTCAGAAAAATAGAGTGTTGGAACTGTGATAAGAAAGGACATCTGAAGAAAGACTGCAGAGCTCCAAAGAAAAAAGGAGACAGACAGCAAGAGACTACTCAGGAAGTGAATGTAGCAGGTGATTTGTTACAAGATGCTTTGATTCTTGCATTAGATAATACTAGTGATTATTGGGTAGTAGATTAAGGGGCTTCATGTCATGCTACACCCGATAGAAAATTCTTTCATGATTATGTTCAAAGTGATTTTGGGCATGTGCTATTGGGGGATGATGAACCATGTAAAATTTTTGGAAAGGGTAAGGTATGGATTAAGTTAAATAATGGAAGTGAATGGCTACTAAAGGATGTAAGGAAAATTTATGCTATGAAAAGAAACATGATCTCAATAGGGCAGTTGGGAGATATCGGCTGTTTGTTTACGTTTGGAGAAACGTGGTGGAAGATCACTAAAGGATCAATGGTAATTGCAAAAGGAGATAGGATAGGTACGTTATATTTATGTTGTCATAATACTGATTATTCTATCTCTGTAGCTTCCACAGAAACAGATGCGACGTTGTGGCATCATAGGCTTGGACACATGAGTGAGAAGGGGACACAGATTCTCCACTCAAGAAAACTGCTTCCTGATCTGAAGCAGGTAAGTTTGGAATTCTATGAGAACTGTGTTTATGGAAAACAAAAGAGAGTTATATTTCTTAGGGTTGGGAAACAAAAAAAGAGTGAAAAGTTAGAGCTTGTCCATACAGATGTATGGGGACTAGCTCAGGTATAATCTCTTGGTGGCTCTTGTTATTATGTTACTTTTATTGATGATGAAACTAGAAAAACTTAGGTTTATTGCATTAGACAAAAATATGATGTGTTTGATACTTTTAAGAAATGGAAAGATTTGGCTGAGAATGAGACAGGAAAAATGTTGAAATGTCTCAGATCTTATAATGGAGGCGAGTACTGCAGCAAGGAGTTTGAGAGTTACTGTTCACACAATGGGATTTGCAGAGAGAAGACAGTCCCTGGAACACCCCAAGAAAATGGTGTGTCAGAAAGGATGAACAAAACGATCATGGAGCGTGCAAGGTGTATGAGATTGCATGCAGGGTTGCCCTTACAGTTTTGGGCTGATGCTGTAAACACTGTTGTTTATTTAATAAGAAAAGGGCCTTCAAGCACTTTGGATGGTGGCATTCCAGAGGAGGCATGGACAGGTAAACAGGTAAAATACTCATTTCTGAGAACTTTTGGTTGTGAAGCATTTGTCCATATTAATAAAGATGATAGAACAAAGCTTGAGGCTAAATCCAAGAAATGTACCTTTATTGGATACGGGGTTGATGATTTTGGTTATCGCTTATGGGATCTTGAAAATCACAAAATCATTAGGAGTAGAGATGTAGTATTCAATGAAAAGGTCATGTACAAAAATCAGTTGCAGGGAAAGAAAGAAGAAAAGGAAAACACAGAGTACATAGTTCTTGATGAAATCAAAGAAAATGAAGTTCCAAAAGCACCAAAAAATCAAGAGCAGCAACAGGTACCTGAAACTCCTGCAATTGTAAGAAAGTATACCAAGTTAAGTAGACCCCCTGAACTATTCTCTCCTTCACTGTATTATTTATTGATGACTGATTCTGATGAACTAGAATGTTTTGAAGAAGCAATGCAAGTAGAAACTAGAAAGAAGTGGGAGCAAGGCATGGATGAGGAGATGGACTCATTGGTAAAAAACCAGACCTTGGATCTGGTTAAGTTGCTTGCAGAAAAAAGGGCATTGCAGAATAAATGGGTTTTCAGGTTGAAGGAAGAAGATGGAGGAAAGAAGCGGTACAAGGCTAGACTTGTTGTAAAGGGGCTTGCACAAAAGAAAGGTATAGACTTTGATGAATTATTTTCTCCTGTTTTTAAAATGACTTCAATTAGAACTATAAGTCTGGCGGTGGTAGAAGATTTGCTTCTTGAACAGTTAGATGTAAAAATGGCCTTTCTCCATGGGGATTTGGCGGAAGAGATTTATATGCAGCAGCCATAAGGGTATGAGGTTAAAGGGAAGGAGAATTTGGTTTGCAGGTTGAAGAAGAGCTTGTATGGCCTGAAGCAAGCTCCAAGGCAATGGTATTTAAAATTTGATAAGTTTATGACAGAACAAGGTTATGATAGATGTCATTCTGACCACTGTGTTTATTTCAAGAGGCTACATAATGGAATATATATTATCTTGTTATTGTATGTGGACGACATGCTTGTTGCAGGGTCTAATATGCAGGATATAAATGTGCTCAAAGGAAAACTAGCTAAATCATTTGCGATGAAGGATTTGGGTGTTGCAAAGCAAATCCTTGGTATGAGAATAACAAGAGACAGGAAAAATCACAAATTGACATTGTCTCAAAGTGAGTACATAGAAAAGGTGTTGTAGAGGTTTAGAATGTAGAAAGAAAAACCAGTCAGTACACCTTTGGTGAGCCATTTCAAACTAAGCAAGGATATGTGTCCAGAGACACAGGAAGAGATAGATTACATGTCCAAGATTCCCTATTCATTAGCGGTTGAGAGCCTCATGTATGCCATGGTGTGCACAAGACTAGATATTGCACATGCAGTGGGAGTTGTGAGCAGGTATATGAATAATCCAGGTAAAGAGCATTGGAAAGCAGTACAATGGATTCTCAGGTATTTGAGAGGTACCACTTCTCATGCATTATTTTTTGGAGGTTCAGACACTGTTCTACAGGGATATGTTGATCTATAGATATGGCTTGTGATAAAGACAGTAGGAGGAGCACCACAAGGTATGTTTATTGTAGGTGGAACAGCAATAAGTTGGATTTCAAAACTGCAATAGGTTGTTGCACTTTCAACAACGGAAGCAAAGTATGTTGCTGCTACAGAGGCTAGTAAGGAGATGATTTGGTTGCAGAGGTTCATGGAAGAATTGGGTAAGAAACAGGAGAATAGTAGGCTGTACAGTGACATCTAGAGTGCCATTCATCTTGCAAAGAACTCAGCCTTTCATTCAAGGACTAAACATATACAACTCAAGTACCACTTCATAAGATTTGTTCTAGATGAAGAACTGTTAAAACTAGAAAATATACACACTAGCCAGAATCCTGCAGACATGTTGACAAAGGGAGTAACCAGAGAGACTGATTTCCTACTCGGTTTCTGTTGGCCTTCAGGCATGAAGGTGAAAAGAAGAAATTTGCCAATTCCAAGGTCCAGAGCATAGTCCAGCAAGTGCAATAGTGATGGAGTTGCTGTCATTAGTCTCTAAGTCGGATATTGTTGGTTGTGGAGCCTAATCTTCCAGATCCAGAGATATTATTTAGTTGTGATTGTAACCCAGGAGTATTGTACACTCATTCCCCGAGACACGGGGGTTTTGGGGAAGCACCCTCGAGAAATGGGGGTTCAAGGGGGAGCCCTCGAGAAAAAAATTTGGGATGTGTGTTGGCCAACAGTATTGTGAACCCATGGTATTGGGTTAACCCTAGAATTTTCCCATTGTATTTCCCCTATAAAAGAAAGTATTGTAAAACGACTAAGTATGGTATTGTATTGTATTGGAAGAGAGACTGTGAGAGTGTGAAGAGGAAGTGCAACGGTTTTGTTGCAGGGCGTATCCCTTCATCTTTCTAGACTGCACTAAAAGGACTGGCAATTTCTTTGTGGACGTAGCCCATTGTTTGGGTGAACCACGTTATATATGTGTCTCTCTGTAATGTTTTAATGTGTTTTGCATCTTGTTTATTGATTTAACTGTATATCTGTTATTGCTCTGCGGTCATGTTTTCTAACAAATTGAACTTTGCAATACTGTCATATTTTGTTAAAATAATATTTTAACTATTTTGTTCATAAAATATTAAACTTAAATCCAAAAATAATTTATTTTAGCAAATTTGTTCATAGAATATTAAACTTAAATTGAACTTTGAAATAGTGTCATATTTTGTTAAAATAATATTTTAACTATTTTGTTCATAAAATATTAAATTTAAATCAGACTTTACAATATTGTCATATTTTCTTAAAATAATTTTCTGAATCAAACATTTTAAAACCTATTTAGTCATTAAACTTTGCAATAATGTTGTATTTTGTTAAAATAATATTTTAACTATTTTGTTCATAAAATATTAAACTTAAATAGGACTTTACAATACTCTCATATTTTATTAAAATAATTTTCTAAATCAAACCTTTTAAAAGCTATTATTTTCTCATAGTTAAAAAATATTAACCTAAGTAATTAAATTCTTAGTGTCTTTAAAGCCTACTTTCTACATTTTAAAGTTTGCTCCTATAATTAATTATTTGGAATTGGATGTGCCGCTGCATTTGTGCGGCTCCATGGATTTTGATTCATTTCAATTCAATTGGGGCCACTTGCTCAAGTGGTGTTTTCAAGGCTCGTTATTCATCTTTATTTGTGAAGAACACCCATCCTCACTTGCCAGGAACAT
Organism: Pseudotsuga menziesii; assembly: GCA_001517045.1. Taxonomy (NCBI): domain Eukaryota; kingdom Viridiplantae; phylum Streptophyta; class Pinopsida; order Pinales; family Pinaceae; genus Pseudotsuga; species Pseudotsuga menziesii. The sequence goes on from LPNX010213069.1 coordinate 137,637, forward strand.
ACAATGATGTTTTTAGTTGATGTACGATGTTTTTAGTTGATGTAGCTTTGTATTAGTTGTTTATGAACTTAGATTTTGTATTTCATATTTTTATGACTTTTGAAATACTAATACTTTAATACTTTTGTGTAATGTGTATAAATATTTTCAATTACACGTTAAATTTTATTATTGCCTAAATTTTATAAGTTTATGATATAAATTTTTTTAATTATAATAATATAAAAAATATAAAATTAAATTATTTAAATATTTATAATAACATTAGTAAGAAAAAAGATTTTTAAAGTAGTAAGAAATACATAAACACATGAGAAAAATAATATATGCAAATGAAATGAGAAGAAAGAATATATACTTGTAAAAACTAGAAAACTGGGCATATATCCTCTAACCCCATCTAACCCAACCATTTTGGATAAAGATTTACCTCATTTTAAAAAAGAACAAAACAATTTTTTTTTAATCTTACCAAAATATATTTCTCATATTTAAATAAAACATTTGAAATCTTTAAATATTAATATTATAACTGGCACAAATAACAAAAATAATAAAACAATTTTTTAAAAAACTTACTCAAAGTGTGAAAATCCTTTAAATAAATTGCACAAATAATAAAATAATATAAATTGTACAACTAACAAAATTTACAAAACAATTATTTTTTTAATCTTACTGTATTATAACAAAACAATTTTTTTTTAATTTTACCATGCTGTATTTTGAATGTGTGAAAATGGAATAAAAAAACATAGATATTCTATGTGCATAATAAATAGTAAAGCAAGTTTGAATAGTAGTTATTCAAAAAATAGAAAAATGAAATAGAAAACTTCCATAAGTTAAAAGGGGGTGGATAATTTGGTGAACAAATATACAAAACCACTTTTGCTTGCTTAGTTGGTAATCATGTTTAAATTAAAAGTGTTCAAAGTTTCAAAAGTTAAAAGTGGTGTGAATAATTTGGTGAAAAATGTAACAAACAATGTTTGTTTAATTGGTCATTATATTTAAATTAAAAATGACATTCTGAACAATTGTTGCTTAATTGGTGATCATATTTATGTTTATGAAAATATTTGATATTAAAATTTAATATAAAAGTAAGATATTATGTGACCAAATCAAATCCACATAAATAATTGATTTTGCAACTTATTTGTAATGAACCGGATGCCCACTTTATTGCTTTGAGATATGAATTACATTTTTATTTTATTTTATCTTAACCAATAACATAATATAGGTATGAAAATTTTACCATGCAAGATATTAAATCTTCCCTTTCTAAAGATTTACTTTGTAAGACTATTACAAATACTTAAATTATTATTATTATTGTTATGATTTATTTATTTATTAATTAAGATTTTATCATTAATTTAAATAAATACAATAATATCAACTTTAATCACTAATCTAATTATTTATATAAAAATAAATTTATAATTTATTACCAGCGTAGATCCAAATCTTAGGCTCTATCAAGAGCAAACCTCTTCTTAGGTATCCATTGATTTGATTCAAACCAAAAGACACATCTTTTTATTTAAGGTCCACATATAATATTCTTATTATTAATATTTAATATTATTTATGGTCCACATATAATATTTTTTATTATTTTTTATTTTGTTAGGAACGAACATTGCATCATTTTCCCACACATGGTTTTAAAACCATATGCAAGGCCCTCCTACAACCATGGGTTGTTTAGGAGGCCTTGCACATGGTCTTAAAACCATTTGCAAGGCTCTCCTAAACCATGTACAATAAAACCATGGGTTGTTTAGGAGGCCTTGCACATGGTTTAAAAACCATGTGCAAAGCCTCCTAAAACATGTACAATAAAACCATGGATTTTTTAGAATGCCTTGCACATGGTTTTAAAACCATGTGCAAGGCCAACATTTTTTGGGGGATAATTCAATTTTGTGTTTTTTTTCTTGACCCACATAATTTTTTAGGGATAATTAAATTTTTACTTTTTATTGTTTTGTTAGGTAGGAAGATTACAACATCTCTCCCATATTAGATTGTTTTTGTGGCCGACATTTATTTTGGCCTATTAGAATTTTTTTTTTATTAATAAAAATAACATTACGAAAGTGCTATTATTTTTTATTTTGTTGCGCGGAGAGGCGCTCTACAGCCCAATATGGGGAGATCTTGTAACGTGATGTAATGTTTGTAACGTTTTTAACAAGTGGGCAAAAAATAATAGTGATAGTGAATATTATGGGAGAGATCTTGTAACTTGATGTAACATTAATGACGTTTGTAACATGTCGGCAAAAAATAATAGTGATAGTGATAGTGAATATTATGGGAGAGATCTTGTAACTGATGTAACGTCTATAACGTTTATAACATGTATGCAAAAAAAATAGTGATAGTGAATATTATGGGAGAGATCTTGTAATGTGATGTAACGCGTTTGTAATATTGAAGTAACTAATGTAAAAAGTAGTAAATATTATTAATACACCAAAACAACAAAAATATTATAGAAAAAAAAATAATTATTCTCAAGCGGCTATTCCAAAAGAGGAATCTATTAGTAGCTCTACAGACCTGCTCATATGCAAATCCAAATCAGCCTCCCCTCCTCCCCAGCTCCAACTCCACTCGCAGCTCTCCTCCGAGTGCACTGCATGCTCCTCTTCCCAGGATCTTAGACTTCCCCTTACCTGGAGAGCCGTGATTCCAAAGGCATCCAGGACAGAATCATCAATGCCCGAAAAATTAGGTTTTCCGAAGGAATAAAAGATTTTAAAATCACGCCAATAATTTGCCTAGTGTGGTTGTTACTAGTTACTGTGGGAATTGTTAAAGCCTCTATAGATTGCAGCTGCTGAATTGTTGGAGCCATTTGGGTACCTTCATGAGAGAAGAGGACATGATGCAGGTACTAAGGCTGCACTGTTTTGGGATTTTAATGGCATTGGCCTTATATTGAAATCCTCACTGTTTACTATATTATGAAATCATTATGAAGTGTTGATGTTGAGGCCACGTTGGGAGTGAAGAGACGGAGGGGAAGAGCGTTGATATTTTCCTTATGCAAGATTGGGTATAGGAATAGGGATGGAGTGTAAGAAGGTGACTCTCTGTGCTGTAGGGTTTTCTTTCTCACTTTTTGACGCACTCGCTGCAAGTTTGTTGAATTGTTCCGCCATGGTATGCTGTGATCCCATCTCAGTTTTTGAACAAGTCGTTATCTGTGACGATGTAGATTACGAATCTTTGGACGCTTTCCTTGCATACAACTGTTTGCTTTCATTGATTAGCGGTGAATGAGACTCTTGGGTGGATGTTTTAGAGGGTTGCTTTTCAGCGTTTGAAATTGAAGCCAAATGGGCTTCATGTGGTTCTGTTTTTTGGTGCATTCGTTCAGATAGGATAATCATAACATCCTTGAAATTGCTCTCAGTTTTGTTTTTGCTTAAACGGTATTTCATTATATTTGGATTGACGTTACTTTAAATTGTAATTTGTGATTGGTCGGATTCTGATTTGGACCATACTCCCCAGCAGAATGCTTTCATATTTCTATCAAAAATGGGATTGGAAAATGAAAGGGATAAATATCCAGTTTTTTGTTTGTTTGTGGAACGCACTAAGATTAGGAGAGAAATAATTGATATTTTATAATAATAAGAAGTTAGTAAAAAATATAAAATTTTCTTTAAAGTAAATAAAGTTTTTATATATTTTTAAAGTGTTAATAAAAAGAATAATGGTTTTATATTTTTTAAATAGTTAGTAAGAATAATAATTTAAAAATTTTATTTTATAAAAAGATTCTAAATTAATTATATATTTTAAAGCTTTCATTAAAAAGAAATAACAGCTTAGATTTATTTTATTTTATATGTAAAGGGGAGTTTGAATGGGGAATTATAACCAGCCTAGATCCAAATCTTAGGCTCTATCAAGAGTCCAGAGGGATCAAATCTCTCGAGGTGTAAACCTCCTTGAGTGCAATACCTGAGAACAGGTTTGCATCTAGAAATAACAGCTTAGATTTATTTTATTTTATATGTAAAGGGGAGTTTGAATGGGGAATTATAACCAGCCTAGATCCAAATCTTAGGCTCTATCAAGAGTCCAGAGGGATCAAATCTCTCGAGGTGTAAACCTCCTTGAGTGCAATACCTGAGAACAGGTTTGCATCTAGAGAGATTTGATTCCTCTTGGCCCTTGATAGAGCCTAGGATTTGGATCTATGCTCATGTTACAAAATCTCTCCCATAATATTCAGTATCACTATTATTTTTTTTCGACATCTTGCAAACGTTACATCACGTTACAAGATCTCTCCCATAATATTCAGTATCACTATTATTTTTTGCTGACATGTTACAAATGTTACTAACGTTACATCACGTTACAAGATCTTTCTCATAATATTCACTATCACTATTATTTTTTGTCGACATGTTACAAACGTTACTAATGTTACATCACGTTACAAGATCTCCCCCAGACTGGGCTGTAGAGCGCCTCTCAAAGCAATAATTGTTATAAAATAATTTTTTTCATTCTTACTATATTGTATCTCAATAATTCATAAATATAAAAATGTATATAAAATAATTAAAATGGAAATTGTAAACTACTTCTATATATGAAAGGGAAGACATGAAACTTAACAATATTAGTAATAAATTATTAGTTATACGTTGAATTAACTTTGATATAGCAATCTGCCAGATGTAGAAAGGTTGGTGGCGAGGTATGCATTAGAGGAATTTTGGGGTCTAAAATGGGCCTCCTAAGGAAAATAATAAAATAATAGTTAAAATAATAAAATAATGGTTAAAATAATAAAATAA
>LPNX010213069.1:142810-160629 GCA_001517045.1 Pseudotsuga menziesii
TAAGACGCCTCCGAAGTTGAAAGGTCGTCGGTTCTAATTTGTCGGATACCAAAAAATCCAACCATGTTAAGGGTTGGTGCGGTCCAGGTTCCACTACTTTGCCAGCAAAAACAAAAACTTGAATATAGCATAGTAATAAGTTTTTATATTAAAAGAATATTAAAATATTATATTTTAAAGATTTTTTTTTCAAATATTATAATATGTTTTTTTTGTAATTGTAATTTTTCTTTATTATTAGGTTTAATTTCAAATTAATTTTTTGATTCAATCAATAAATGTTATATACAAATATATACTTTATTAGTTGTTAATTATTTTGATTTAAAAAGTATGTTACAAATACATTAAAAAAATTCCATTGGTTAAAAAAAATGCATTCTAACATGATGCTAGGACACTGCCACCTTGTCATACAATTTGTGTATAGAATGGATTTTACCTCTTTGTCCATCATATTTTCCTTATGATCCATTTGTCAATGTTGGTTCATAAAAAATTCATAAAAAACTAATTAATTCTACAAAAGATCAATAAGAGGATGGATAATAATAAAAACATATTATTGGTTAGCATGTATGTACAGTTTTGTAATGTTATTAATTAAAAAAAAAGAATTGATCCCATAATTTTTTATGCATAATTTATTTATGTATTTATATTATCATGTGAATTAAATTAAAGTACTTTAGTGTTTTCAGGTATTGCATGAGCCAAATTTACAATTTATACAACCCAATAATTAGTTTAACTTATCACTTTGAAAATGAATTCTATTTACTTATTCTATTTTAGGGGAAAATGAATCCAAACATGTTTTTTTTAGTTTGCATATTTTTTTTTTGTAGATACAATCTTTTATCATGAGCTATTAGCAATGTCCGGGACATTGCCACCTCGTGGCTCTTGTTTTTCATAAATCAATGTTTTTTTTTGTGAGTTCAGAATCTAATCTATTGAAGTAAAATAGTGTTACAGATAAAAGTACAAAACTGTGTATTTATCCTGTAGATAGGCCCATAGATAAAGAGAAGGGACCAATTTGCCCAGATAGGGAAATCAGACTGTAGCAGTAAAAAATATCATCCATCTGAGAGGGAAAACATATCTAAACACGGTATAGCTTATAATGATTACAAAAAAATTTCAGGAATAGCCTAATAGTCATAAACGTGGAAGGCCACAGTTCCAGAAAATTTGAGAAAAGGAGGAAAAACTAAAACATAGAACATGTCCTAAAATTTTGTGTAGGGCTCCTCAATGATAGGAGTCCCAAAAAGGGTACTTAGTTGCTTGCCATGAGGGTTTCCCTTGTGGTTGTTGTTGCTTTCTTTGCCATCGGTGTCCTCTTCATCACTGCCAGACTCATCATCGTCGCTTGAAGTTTTACTATAGCTCGAAGCGTCCTCAATGTTGGTGCTGGCTCGCTTGACCGACAAAGGTTCTATATTCCTCGGAACCTCCACATTGGAAGAGGATTTTCTTATAGTGGTGCTAACAAATCACCATCGAGGAGGGGGTGGTGGGAGAACAGCATCCATGGGTGTTGGGGGATGGTCAGCAAGAGGGGCGGCATTTGGGGAGGCAAAAGGTGCTTGAGAAGCAGACGGAACATGAAGACCAGAGGTAGCCAGGTTGGATTAAGGAAAATGGGATGCAAATTGAAGGCTAGAGGAATGGAGGATGAGACGAGCCAACAAGTTTTTCAGAACCTGGTAATTCCTTTGATGCTCTGTGGTTCAATTAGCAGCCAAAAGGGAGAAAGAAGACGCAATGGAGAAAGAATTTTGAGGTCATTTCCATCAAAGTTGGCTTGGGAATTGCAGGGGATGGAACGCTGATTGGAGGCATTGCTGCGAGCGTGTCCCCGCCTGGGCGTTTCGCGTTTCTTAGGAGTCATGATATAGGCTATGGAAAACTAAACAATGAGCGGGGTAGTTGCAGGAGACTTCACCTGAGAAGCAATAGCAGGAGGCTGATGGAGAGGAGAAAAGGCAAGAAGAAAGGAGAATGTCTAGATGCTTGTGGACTTAACGCGACAACACAACACCACATGCCCATTAAGACAAACCATCATCGCGCTAACGTCATTGTACCATGCCCTGTCTGCGAGGAGGACATGTCCATTGAAGGAGTTAAGGAGCATCGCTGGTGATGAGGGAGGCGACTAGTGCAAGGAGTGAGATAGCATGACGTCAAGAGGATGATGATGAGGAATAGTTATGTGCCTCGTCAACTAATACTTAGTGTGCTGATAGGCCCTATGTCATCCGCATCTGGGGTTCATAAATCAATGTTTATATATATATAATTTTATTTTTCAAACAATAAAAATTTGAAAATATAAATAAATAAATATTTTATTTTTCTTTTCTATATATATATAATTTTATTTTTCAAATAAACTATGCTCCAACTATACTCCATCATTTGTTCATAATAATGAAGCATGAAGTTATGATGAATAAATAAAACATTAAAGATTGTGCGAGAAACCAAAACCTTTTTTTTTCACTGAAAAATGACAACTTTATATTATATAAAGTTGTGTCTGAAAAATACAGTATAAGATTACAAAAATTCCAGAATTAGCATCAGTGTGTGAAAGAGCATTACATCATCCTCTAGTATAAGCAAGTCTATTCAGTTGTCATCCTGCCCCTAAAACAGTCTAGTCTTTAACCTTCAATTCTACTACAACAAAAAATAAATATATGACCACATAGTGTACTAAATTCATACAAAAATGGTTCCATTAGATAGTTCTGCATCCAAAGTATGTCAAAAGGAGAATCAGTGTAAACTCAAGAGACTAGAATCTATGAGCACACCATCAGAAGACTCCTCCCAAGTGATCAATCCTACCCCTATGCCAATTGCCCACTTGGATAGGTCATGATCTTGAGTGTTGAAGTCCCTATAGATGTGATGGAGGGATAGATGGGTGAAGAGACCGATTAACCTTTTGACCCGCTCAAGCCAATGGAAGAGAGTGAAAAAATGAATAGAATGTATTTAAAAATCCCAATCAACAATAGATTTGGAATCACCCAAGACAAGTGACAGTGATATCTGTCTGCACCTAGCAAAGTAGAGTAAACCCCATAGAGCCAAATGTTCTGCTCTAGTACTTGTACCCTTCCCTGCATCCATACACAATAGAAAATAATGATTCTCCTATAGCTTAAGAACCATTCTAGACCCACACGAAACATCCTTCTCTTCCTCGTCAAAGAAACCAATCTTGGAGCCATACATAATAGGAGGATAACTTATAGTCTGGGTCCTCAATCGAGACTCATAATCTGTTGAGATCGTAAAGAAGGAACAAACCTTGGGCACAATGAATTTGGTATCCACAGGAGCCTTTTGAAAGACGTGTATGTTTCAAACTCACCAGATTTCCCATATAAAGACCATCAGGAATGGAAAGAGAGATCTGGGAATATTTAGCAACCTGCAACAAAAATTCAACAATAGAACCATCTTCCCATGTCCATAAAAAATGTATACCACTGCAAATAATTAACCACAAATTTTATAAGAAAGAAAAGTCAACAAACAAATGTTCAACTATCTCCAGCGCATTGTGGCAAAAAATACATCTACTAGGCCCAGAGAAACCACGCAGTTGTAAAGAATCCCAAGTTAGGATTTTGTGTTTTAGGGTGAGCCAGATGAAGCACTTAATTTTGGTAGGGATTTTAACTTTCCAAAGATCCTATGGCCACCATGCAGGCTCAAATTCCCATTGTTGCTTGATTAGTTAAAGATAGGCCAATTTTGTGATGACTACACCCATCTGAATATTACCAGACCACACCAGCTTGTCAGATTTATCATTAAGTGCAATACCCGCATCTTGAACAATCTTCCCAAGTCCATAAAAATTTTAGACCATTGCAAATAAACAACCACAAATTTCAGAAGAAAGAACAGTCAACAAACAAATGTTCAACTATCTCCAGCGCATTCTGGAAAAAAATACATCTACTAGGCCTAGAGAAACCACACAGTTGTAAAAGAATCCCAAGTTAGGATTTTGTGTTTTAGGGTGAACCAGATGAAGCAATTAATTTTAGTAGGGATTTTAACTTTCCAAAGAGCCTATGGCTACCATGCAAGCTCAAACTCTCATCGTTGCTTGATTAGTTAAAGATAGGCCAATTTTTCTATGACTACACCCATCCAAATATTACGAGACCACACCAGCTTGTCAGAGTTCTCATTAAGTGCAATACCCAGATCTCACAGACTAGAAGTGTACTCCTCCCATTCCCTGGCCACACTACCAGTCAAGCTTAAAAATTTCGAGGATAACCAACCAGGTTCAAAGTCCGCCCCAATTTCATAAACCCGCTTTCAAACGACTAAGTTTCTGTGATGAAGATGATCCATACATGAACGAGAGAGGAAACATTGTTTGATACCCACAATAGGGCCCAAATCAATAAAAATTTGGTTTCCTCTCTATAGCTGCCAACAAAGATCATGGAGAATTATAGAGAGGGTCAACATCATACTTTTCCAGATGGACGAAGATGCAGTAACCTTAGAATTTCCAGCTCGAATCCAAGAGGTAAGAGGAATCCTTCTCATATACTTTGAATTCAGAATTCTACCCCAAATATCGGGATCCATAAGTCCCCTCCATAGACTCTTAGAACATAATGATAGATTAAATAAAACAATATGTTTGATCCCCCAGCCACCCCAAGATTTGGGCATGAATAGTGAATCCCAACCATCCAAGTGAAATTTTGATATGTCTTATGTTCCAACCCGCAAGAATCTAAACATCAATCTGTGGATAGACAACATAATTATAGAATGAAAACAGAAAAGAGAAAACAAATAAATAAGTAAAAATTGTAGAACCGAAGCCACCAGAGTAATCATTCCACCACGAGAAATCCACCTCGATGTCCATCGATTCATGCATTTATGAAATTTCTTTAAGAGCCATGACCAATCCGCACCCTTATAATTATTAGGCTTAAGATAGAATCTCAGGTATGTCATCCCAGTGTTAAGATGACTCATTAGAAAATGAAAGAGCATGTTAATCTCATCCATCCCCTTCTGTTGAATACCAAAGTGTTGGAAGCAAGACTTATGGGAAATAAAGGACATATCCACGGCCTTGCAGAAAAGATCAGTCAAACCCTTTATATGAGACCACTCAGAAAGATCACCCATACCAAAAATCAACACATCATCAACAAAAAGAGTGTGTGTCAAGAAAATGGAACTCAAAACTTTAATGCCATTAATCAGGTTTTGTTCCTTCGCCTGAAGAAGTAACTTGCTGAGCCCCTTAATAACCAAGAGAAATATATAGGGTGAGAGTGGACAACCTTGTATTATACCACAAGATCCCTTAAATTATGCCGATGGTGAGCCATTGATTAACACAACTGAGCTAGTAGTGTCCAGACATGACATTATCCACTGAGTAATACAAAAAGGAAGGCCCACCTATAATAAAATCAACCGAAGAAAGGACCTATCAACCTTTTGATATGCTTTCTCCAGATCTAGTTTAAGGGTCAAAGAAGGTAGATGCTTGTTCTTGACTGAGTGTAGCACTTATTGAACAATCCCAACAGCGTCCATAATTTGATGGTTTGGGAGAAACCCAAATTGTTTGGCTGTATGGCCCTACCAAGGGAATATTCAATATTTCAGCAATAAACTTTGTGATAAGCTTGTATAAAATATTGCATAAGGAAATTGACCTATAGTCACAAAAAAACAGGCCTACCTAGCTTCAGGATAAGAGTGATAAAATTCGTATTTAGGTCATCTGGAATACACCTCGATCTTCTAGAATCCTCAACAGTCCGCACCAAATCCTTACCCAACATATCAAATAAATGAAGATAGAACTCCACCATCCACCCATCAAGCCACAAGATCTTGTCTTTTGCAAATCCCTTCAATGGATTCTCAACCTCCTCCCGTCCAATAGGACCACCAATAGTTGCACACTCATTAGCATTAAAGAAAGATGGAAAGTCCTTAATAATCTCCAACTAATCACTGATATTGTTGGGATTTGGATATTGATATAAAGTAGAGAAATAAGAGATAGCCTCTTCCTTGATATATTTCTAGTCATAAGCCAAATTATCCTGACCATCCCTTGCTTCCCATATCAAATTTGTAATCCTCCTTCAGTTCGCATAATGGTGGAAATACCTAATATTATCATCCCCTTCCTTCAACCAAATAACACGACTCTTCTGTATGAGCATCTCCTCCTTGTGAATGAGAATATTTTGCTTGTGTTAGTGAAGCTCCTTGATGACAATGGAGAATTTCTCACTGAAAAGTCCATTTCCCAAATATTCCTCAGACGACTGAATAACAACTTCAATCCCACATAAGCTTTGATCATCTTTTTGTTTGGTCTCCCTTTCCCATTCCATGACCAAAGGGAGGAGTTTATTCAATTTACACAACAAGGACTAAATAGGGGATATATGATCATGAGCAACTACAAAAAGGATACCCCACTGAGAAATGACCAGAGAATTAAATTCGTCCTCCAATAACCAGGTCGGATTGAATTTAAAGGGGTAATGCACCTTACCTCTGTCAAATTCCAGTTGTAAGATGATGGATTTATGGTCATATGAACCTATAGAATGATTCCAAGAACGATATTTCCCCATCAAAAAACAAAATGATTCAACCATAAAATATCGATCCAGGCATTTAGCAATACCAGCTGAACCACATTTTTCATTTGACCATGTAGGAGATATAACCGTCGAAACTATATTCATAATTCAAGATTCTCCAAAGAGAGAAGATAATTAATCCGACAACAGATCAAGTGTTCTTCTGGACCCCCAGACCTCATTAGCAAACCGAGTAAAATTTAGATCCCCCAGAATGATGAGATGAGGTATTCATAGGAGACCATGGACTTACACAGTCCCAGAAACATCTTCTGTTAGAATATGGACCATAGATATTTAGAATATGAAAGGTAATGTCAAGGCCTTTCAGTTTCCCAATAAGTAAAATACCTACACAAGTTTCAAACGCCTTGAGATCAACCATCAGAGGGTTCCATGTCACCAGTGTCCCACCCGAGTGACCACAAGCATCTAAAGCACTTACAAACTAACCAAGACATAAATGAAGGAAAAAATCACAAGTAATATTCCCTGAAGACATGGTCTCCTGTAGTGGCACTACAGCTGGAAAAACAAAATCAAGTAATCGTTTACGTTTGGCACGTTTAGGGCCCCCGCCAAGCCCATGAACATTTAAGGATAAAAAATTCATCAGTTAACCAAGGAAGGGGCTACAAATTCTCTAAGAGCCCGAGAAGATGGAAAATTACTAGCATTTGAACCTTCAACCAACCCCCTAGCAGATAAGCGAGAAACCTTCAGGTTGACAAAGGCCCTCTTAGAGTATTTTTTAAGGATTCTAATATTATACTTAAGTATAGTATTCTAGGTGATTGTTTTGGATTGAAAAAAACATATGTATAGATAAGTAGGAAATTATTAAATATGAAACATAAAATTAACACTGAAATGTGCAAATTTTGGTGAATATTTTATAAAAAAAATATTTTATGTAAATATAGGCGATATTAGACACTAAAAATGATTCGGTGGATTATTCATCTTTAAAATCACACTGATCCAATATGGTACAAGGTTTATTAATCTATGGTTTTAACTCATATGCTAACATTATATCGCAGCCCGCGCAATTATAGTATGGTGCGCAGTTATCACAGGGGCTGCGTAGCACAGTTATCGCATGCCGCGCAGCTATCGCATGGTGCGCAGCTTATCGCATGCCACGCAGTTACCACATGGTGCACAGCTTATCGCATGCCACGCAGTTGTGTCATGGGCCGCGCAGTTCGTGCACCGTCTAGTTGAATATCGAATGGTTCGGCGAAGTCCTTATATACCGTGACATTTATAGGCTGAGACAACGGATCGGGTATATGGCGAAGTCCTTATATGCCGCGACATTTTTATGCTGTGAAGTTGATGGTGACATCAAATGGTTACGATACGTGGCATAGCCTAGTTGCAATTCATTGCAACGTGTTGTGAGTCGGCGCATGTGCGTGGAGTTGGTTGCAACGTTTCGGGGATCTGGAACGTCGTGGTAACATAACGCTTGGGCCATGACTTGGTGGAATGGCATGATTTAGTATAGCATATGGTTGTAACGATAATCAAGAAAATAACAGCTGTAGCGGACGAATCAAACTCGTTACTTATCCTCTCGCTAAAACGCTTAAATAAAGGATGCCGGCCACCGTTCAAGGAGAGACAAAGTTGAGAGCGCAGAGCATCGTTTCTCTATTATGAGAAGCTTAGAGAGATTTTGTTGCGAAGTGTCCAGATGTTGTTACTATAGAAGTCGACATTCTCTTTTATAGTTTAGCTTTCTTTGTTTTTGAATGCTAATTGTAATTTCCAGAAGAGAGGTCTTCAAGACTTTGTACAACATTCTGTTTATAGTTGCTTAAGTTGTTTCCAGAACCGTTTTTGTACCATTTCAAAGAGATTAATTGGATCGGTACCCATTGGAAAGGGACCCGGAGACGTAGCCCAGTGGAGGGGGTGAACTCCGTTATCAACTTCTGTTTGTGACTCTCTGTTTCTGTGTTTCTTCTTTGCATCTGTTTATCAGTGTTGTTTTCCATTCTGAGCATTTAATTTCTGTTAATGCTGTTCCATTAATTAACCTGTTGATCGCATTCTTTTACAACAAACTTTTAATGCACTCAAGTTGAGATCCGACAGATCATGTTATGGTATCAGAGCTGGTTGATTGTTTGTGCAAGTTTGTGAATGCTTACTAGGTTCAGGTTAAAGCGTGGTGAAGGATAATTAATTGAAGGAGACCCTGATATTGGCTCCAAGAGAACATTCTCAAGAACCATGTCTTCTCCACGAGGGGAAGAAGAAGGACATACAGAACGGGAAAAACCTATTATTTCAGAAACTGAGTTTCTGGAGGCTTTTATGAGCATGAAAGCCATGATGGAAATTCTACTCGATGAGCAAGAAGAAAGGAAAAAGAAAGAAGAAGGATCTTCATCCAAAGATGCAGAAATGAAGAAGGAAGAAAAGGGTAAAGGAGAAGGAGGTGATGGTGATCCTCCTGAAACTAATCAAGCTTTCTCTTCTTCTCATACTTCTCATTCAAATAATGCAAGTCCTAATATGCCTTATTTCAAATTGGATGTGAAATTTGAATTGCCAATTTATAATGGAGATTTAGATGCTGAAAAGTTAGACAATTGGATCAAGCAGCTTGAAGTATATTGCAGGGTGCAGGGCATTACTGATGACCCTTCCAGGATTTAGTTGGCCACTTTGAGAATGAGTGGAATGGCTCTTACTTGGTGGGAGATCAAGATTCAGCAAGATCTTCGAAAGAATGGTAAAATTATTTCAGTTTGGAATGAATTCATTGAAGTATTAAGGAAGCAATTTTATCCTTTAGGTCACATGCAACAATTAATAATGAGATGGAAAAATTTTAGGCAAGATAAAGGACAAAGCATTCAATAATATACTCATGAATTTAGAAAGAGGGCTATTGCATTGAGTGTTGCATTAGATACCAAGGAAACTCTTCTTAAGTACATTGGTGGTATGCATTCTTATTTGCGACATACTTTGTTGATGTTTAACCCCAGTAACTTGGATGATGTATGTGTTCAAGCTACACATTTAGAAGCTAGGGGTAAGCATGATGATGATTATTTTATGAAGAAGTCATCTGAATTTGACAACAAAGATAAAAGCAAAGATAAGGGTAAGAAATTAGCTACCATCAAGGAAGAGGGTGAAAAGCCTACATGCTCACATTGTCAAAAAGAGCATGATGTTTCTAGGTGTTGGAAACTTCACCCAGAGTTAAAGCCTAAATGGATGGGAAGAAATAAAAACAAAGATAAAGATAATCAAGCAGCTACTGCAGTAGTAATTCAAGACTTGGGATCTGATTCAGGTGATGAGACTAAGATCACAGCAATAGGGATCCAAGGTAAAGATAAAGGTATATCTCTTTCCATTGATGCACAATCAAGTTCTAGTGAAAGTACAAGTCTGCCATCCACTTCTAAGCAAAATGATAAAGATAGAAGTGCACTATTTCATGTTCGTGTCATTACAAATCACACAAAGATTGATACATTGTTTGATAGCGGTTCACAAGTAAATCTGATATCAGAAGAAGTGGTTAAGAAATTGCATTTAGTTACTATGCCTCATGAAAAGCCCTATCCTCTAGGTTGGGTTACTAATGATACATGATTGCAAGTTACAAAGAAATGTATATTAAGGTTTGCAATTACTGAAAAGTTCATGGATGAGGTAGAACTAGATGTAGTACCACTTGACATTTGTGGAATTGTACTTGGGAGTCCATATTTGTATGACCGAAAAGCAGTCTTTTATAGAGAGTAGAACAAATATCATCTCTTTAAAGGTGGTGTGGAATATATTGTTCGTGCACATCGTATGAAAACAAATATGGCATTAGTCACTACAAGTCAAATGAAAATGATAGTGAATTCTAGTAGGAAGTTTGCATTAATGGTTGTTAAAGGTGAATCATTGGTGGAACATGGAATTGAATTAATTAAAAGTGTTCTCGAGTATGGGGCTTTGTTACAGGGACCTGAAAGACTATCACTTACTAGAGATGTACAACCTGAAGTGCAGTTGCAGCAAAGCATGCCTCTTCCAAATATTGGCATGAATCTGAGGATTATTCAAAAGATTGTTCATGATTATTGTGTGATGTGCAATTCTATTGATAAAGGGTTGGGATTGTACACACCTATTCATACTTCATCTCATCCTTGTAAAAATGTTGTAAAGGACTTTGATGGGGGACTACCAAGTAGTTTGTGTTTTCAATATATTGGGGTTCATGTTGGACTTCCTATGACTATTGTACCTGTTTGGCACTTCCAAATATTGGGGCAATTTTGGTCAGTTTTTTGGAGTCTTAGGGACACTAATTTTGAAAGGAGCACAATGTATTGTCCACATGTTATTGGAAAAACATGGGTAGTAAGTACAACAGTCATTCAATTTCTTCAAACTTATTGTAATAAACATCCTAAGGCTTGGGATGAACACTTGCAGCACATGCAGTGCATTAAATATCCTTTTGAGACTTGTTTTTGTTATCTGTTGAAGCCACATGTGGAATTTTATTTCGGCACAAATGATGTGAAAGGTGGACATCATGATGCGAAGAAAAATGTGCAGTAGATAGTGCAAGAACAGGAGGAGAAAAGTTGGGCAATTTGTGCAGCCAGGCATGAAAATCATCATCCATTTGAGGATGAAAACCAAGTTTGGTTGCAGATCATCCAGGGAAGGTTGAAAGGTAAAAATCTCAATTTTGTTTATGATCATTTTGAGATCTTTGAAAAGAAGTGTAAACATTCTTTCTATTTGAGCGTATCTCCAGTTGCATATGCAAATAATTTTAAATGGTATGATCCTCCTTTGGTCATGGACAAGGAGACTAATATGCAGATTCTAAGCAAGGAAGGATGTATGGAGATTGGAATGGTGAGGAAGTGGTACCCTCACCTACCTGCAGGATGATTTAGGCTTTTGGAGGTCCAAAAGCTCTCCAATGGGGAGGAATGATCCAATGGATTATTCATATTTAAAATCACACTGATCAAATATGGTACAAGGTTTATTAATCTATGGTTTTAACTCATATGCTAACATTATATCGTAGCCCGCGCAATTATAGTATGGTGCGCAGTTATCACAGGGGCTGCGCAGCACAGTTATCGCACACCGCATAGCTATCGTATGGTGCATACCTTATCGCATGTCGCGCAGTTACCACATGGTGCACAACTTATCGCATGCCGCGCAGTTGTGGCATGGGCCGCGCAGTTCGCGCACCGTCCAGTTGAATATCAAATGGTTCAGCGAAGTCCTTATATACCGCGACATTTACAGGCTCCGACAGCGGATCGGGTATATGGTGAATTCCTTATATGCGGCGACATTTTTATGCTGTGAAGTTGATGGTGAAATCAAATGGTTATGATACATGGCATAGCCTAGTTGCAAGTCATTGCAACGTGTTGTGAGTCGGCGCATGTGCGTGGAGTTGGTTGCAACGTTTCGGGGATCTAGAACGTCATGGTAACATAACTCTTGGGCCGTGACTTGGCGGAATGGCATGATTCACTATAGCATATGGTTGTAACAATAATCAAGAAAATAACAGCTGTATCGGACGAATCAAACCTGTTACTTATCCTCTCGCTAAAACGCTTAAATAGAGGATGTTGGCCACCGTTCAAGGAGAGACAAATTTGAGAGCGCAGAGCATCATTTCTCTGTTATGAGAAGCTTAGAGAGCTTTTGCTATGAAGTGTCCAGATGTTGTTACTGTAGAAGTCGACATTCTCTGTTATAGTTTAGCTTTCTTTGTTTTTGAATGCTAATTGTAATTTCCAGAAGAGAGGTCTTCAAGACTTTGTACATCATTCTGTTTACAGTTGCTGAAGTTGTTTCCAGAACCATTTTTGTACCATTTCAAAGAGATTAATTGGATCGGTACCCATTGGAGAGGGACCCGGAGACGTAGCCCAGTGGAGGGGGTGAACTCCGTTATCAACTTCTGTTTGTGACTCTCAGTTTTTGTGTTTCTTCTTTGCATCTGTTTATCAGTGTTGTTTTCCATTCTGAGCATTTAATTTATGTTAATGTTGTTCCATTAATTAACCTGTTGATCGCATTATTTTACAACAAAAATTTAATGCACTCAAGTTGAGATCCGACGGATCAAAAAATGACCAAATAGCGAATTGATTTTTTGGAAAAAAACCCCAAAAATAGTTGATTGGAAAATTTTTGCCTCTAAAAATTACCCTTTAACCTCCTCATATTACCTCTGGTGGACTTCTTAGTTTTTTGAATGGACACATTCACTGATCTAAGGGAAGGGATCAGAGAGATATCAGGACTAGAGGTCTCAACAAAAGAAAATGTAGGATTGGGAGTAAAGAGCGTCAGAGAGGGAACGACCACAGAGTCTCGGTCCACTAATAGAGAGTCATCAATCCCAAAGAGAGGTTTATAAGGTATAGACAACATTGAGGAGTCATTCGTAATCAAAGAAGTACATAAAGCGATATTAAGACAGTCCATAGTATCAGTTCAAAGCGATGAAAATCGTTTGAAAGAAACATAGGAGCTCCAACCTCACCTAGAAAGGAAGGGAAAGAGTTCACCATAGAAAGTGGAGGGCCATCATGCCTGGATACCTAGTACTCCCCCCAAGTAGAAAAAGGGGTGGTAAACCTAGGTGACCCCTCCCATACATAAGGAGGTAAGTTATCTGTCGAACCTTCCCCATCCAGAACAGATAACGTGCTCAAAATCTCAACAACAATGACAAATTTTAAAAGTAAAGGCATAGTTGAAGCAAACTTACCTACAAAGATGACTGCCGAGTCCTTGTCGAGTGGTATCGAGAATGCAATGTATTTATCCATATGAATTGGCATACCCTTAGCATTTTATTCTTCCAAAAAAGTATCTACCAAAGAAGACCCCTTCGTAGAGAAAAGGTCTTTGGAGTGACCCGTCAAGCAACAAAGATGGCACCTAAAATCTATGCTCTAGTAATCCAACCTTTGGAAAAAAGAAATGGCATTCTAGATTACCTCCAAATCAACCAGAAGACCCTCTGAGAGATCCAAATCCACAAGGGTTCAAGGAGTAGAACACTAAAAACCCAATATAAGTTCATCTTCTATCAGGATGAACTTACCAATAGAGTTAGAAATTCCCATAAATCCTTGCAAGTTCCAAGATTGTATCAAAAATTTCAGAAATGCATTAACTAGAGATGTCGCCTAACCAAACGCTCCATACGAGGGTCAAAAACTACATGCTAATGACCAAGAACCAAGGAACCTTGACCAATCACCCATTTGTGTCCCTCTATGATCTGTCTATCCTCCTCAGACAAAAACTGGAACAACACCCATCCATTAACCAGAGCAGGAACCTTCGGAACAGACTTAAGAATAGGATTCTAAAATTCATGGACCCAAGATAGAATAGTGGAACGAGATAACTTAGCATACTAAAAAATTCCAATAAGGGCCCGATGTGCAAGAGCCGACACCATATCCACCGTCACATCTTTCCCCAGAGCACATACAGGATGTCCAGGACTAACCCTTTTGAAAACATGTTTATGCGACCGAGAACGCAACGCAAACGTAGAGGGTTTGATCGAAGAAATAATACCTCCATCCAAAACCCCGGTTAGTCACATGCATGCGGACACCAAGGACTCCCCATCACATGTTTTGTCAGAAATAGGGGAATAAACGACACCGAGAATACCGTGGGTATTAGATGAAAACTAATTTGAGTAGTGCATCCTCGTGTGAGGATTAGAAGTGGACACCCAAAGAGTGCAATGGGAGTGGCGCCATATGTGGGATACCACCAGGTTTTTCCAAAAAATCCTTCCCAACAGGAAACACCAGAGTCGTGAAACCTCTAATAAAACCCACAGAACCTAGAGCCACAAAACATAGTCCCAAAAGAAAAATCCTGACACTAGTATCAAAACAGACCCAAAAAACACCACAAGTGAAAAAGGAAGAAGTAATGGAAACAAAAAAAACCGGTTCCCACTTTATTAACTGGTTGGTACTAGGTCTATTGTAAGAATAGACTGAACTCGAATATAATTTGAAAGAGAAAAACAGAAAGCGCAAAAAAACTACCCATCACAAAACAAAGGATTGTAAAACTCCCACAACGGATGAACTACCATACTGAAATATCATCTTACCTGCCTCATAACCAAGGATCCCAAAACACCAAAACCACAGCCAACACTGACGCCAAGAGAAGAGGTGCTCCCTATAGTTAATAGGAAAAGAAACAGAGAAACCAACCTAGGGTTTCCTACTGCCATCTTTTCCTCCGTCGGAGCTCCAAAACCTATGACATACTCATTGCATTTTGATGTGTATTTGATATGGTGATTCATGTTGTTTCACAAAACCTTTATAAATTTTGGATTAGTAAACGTTGTGAAGTATCCCTATTGATTTGTAGTATATTTTTAAACTATTTTTCTTGTATATTGTGTAAGTTTGTTTTGTTCAGATTTAGGTTGGAAATATTTAGAAAATTTAGAATCATATATATTAATTATGGAATTGCATAATTTAAGTGTTATAATAATATTAAGGGGCGTTGAATCAATTTATACATTCAAAAACATAATTTAAGCACTTCCAAATTTAGATTTTACCAAAAATAAATGTACTATATTTTAGCAAAAGAACTATAGAAAAGTCCAAAACAAAACAATATAAAATATCCATATCACCTGGAATTGGTTTTCTCAATAACCCAATGTTTATAAGACCGTTTCACATATCCTATAAAGAAAAAATGGTGGTATTTTTTTATTGAGGAATAAACAATAGTGAACAAAACCCCCTAGATTTTGATAAAAACAAATTTCAGCAGAAAGAGCCACCCTGATATTCTATCTCTGAGAATCAAGGGTAGGGCATAGGCCTACTTGAGAATGGATCCTAAGTCTTTGGCGCCCCAACTTCATCCAACACCGTTAGACCATCATCCTCAATTTATACTACAATGTTTGTTCAATTTAAAATAAAATCATAAAAAAACAAAAATGCGGCATTAACATTACAAATTTAATAAACAATAATTGTATTTGTATTGAAGAGAAAGTAGGAAATTGCATTCTGAAAAATGAGTATTTTTCAATTGATTTTGATCCTCAAGTCAAGATAATCATTAAGAGGAAGATTTTTGAATAAGGAAAAAAATAAGAAGATCAATACATATGATTAAAACAAAGGATAAATAAGTTGATAATGATGGAAATTAATATGATATTTAGATTTTTTTAATAAAATAGAGGAATTATTATTAATAATATTTTTGAGGGGACATTAATAATTGAATTAAGGTTTTTAAAGGTTATGACTAAAGAGATTTGTTTTTAAATGAGAACACTCTTTTAAGTTTAAATAAAGAAATTAAAGAATGAAAACATGAAAGCCTAAATATGAATAACACCTGAAACCTGTTATTCACAACAACATTAAAATCAATTTCTCTTTATTGATATGTCCTTAAAATTAAAAAAAAAATACAATTTATATTAATTAAATCAACTTGATTTAATAAAATTCTTTAATATTTTCATTTAGAATGCTTTTATTTGCAAGTCATCCTAATAAATCTTTTTAAATCTCTTTCATCGATGCTTTCTTTAAATCCTTTAATCATAAAATTATAAATTTTGTGGAAATTATTTAAAGCTTCTTATTGATATTTTTAATTCTCTTTATTAATGTTATATATAATTCTCTTAAAATTATTTAAACATCCTATCAATCTTTTCTTTATTGCTAATAATTTATTCATTATAAAAAAATCATAATTATCTATTTCTCTTTAATAATTGTATTTATAAATCTTTATGACATCCTTGCATCTTTTGTTTTTTTCAAGAAATGTTTGTCACTCGGGGCCTGTGCATTTCCATCAATAGATAAGATAACTGCAACCCAGGGGCATCTAAGCCATCGAAGTCACTTGGGGACCACATCCCGACTGGGCCACACCAACCCTTATGATGGATGGAATTTTTGTTTGTCTCCTCCCAACTAACTCACCCTTAAGGGGATTGGACTTGGGCCGCCTTTTTTACGAGGCCTACACCTTAACCAAATGAGCTAACAAGATTTGACAATGACATCCTTGCATCTTTACATGTATTTAATTCTTTTCATTCTTTAATTTCTTTATTTAAACTTAAAAGAGTGTTCTCATTTAAAAACAAATCTCTTTAGTCATAACCTTTAAAAACCTTAATTCAATTATTAATGTCCCCTCAAAAATATTAATAATAATAATTCCTCTATTTTATTAAAAAAATCTAAATATCATATTAATTTCCATCATTATCAACTTATTTATCCTTTGTTTTAATCATATGTATTGATCTTCTTATTTTTTTCCTTATTCAAAAATCTTCCTCTTAATGATTATCTTGACTTGAGGATCAAAATCAATTGAAAAATACTCATTTTTCAGAATGCAATTTCCTACTTTCTCTTCAATACAAATACAATTATTGTTTATTAAATTTGTAATCTTAATGCCACATTTTTGTTTTTTTATGATTTTATTTTAAATTGAACAAACATTGTAGTATAAATTGAGGATGATGGTCTAACGGTGTTGGCTGAAGTTGGGGCGCCAAAGACCTAGGATCCATTCTCAAGTAGGCCTATGCCCTACCCTTGATTCTCAGAGATAGAATATTTAAGTTTAAATAAAGAAATTAAAGAATGAAAAGAATTAAATACATGTAAATATGCAAGGATGTCATCGTCAAATCTTGTTAGCTCATTTGGTTAAGGTGTAGGCCTCGTAAAAAAGGCGGCCCAAATCCAATCCCCTTAAGGGTGAGTTATGTCATCGTCAAATCTTGTTAGCTCATTTGGTTAAGGTGTAGGCCTCGTAAAAAAGGCGGCCCAAGTCCAATCCCCTTAAGGGTGAGTTAGTTGGGAGGAGACAAACAAAAATTCCATCCATCATGTCACATACCCCAATTTTGTAAAAATTATGTAATTGTTTTATTTAATTTTCTGAGACATTATGATAAACGTAATCCTAAGTAGGGATTGATGACTCAGCAGAGTCAACAGTTATGGAGTGTAATTGAAAATATTTTATTAATAATAATTATATTAT
>LPNX010213101.1:0-28412 GCA_001517045.1 Pseudotsuga menziesii
GACTCTACAAGGTTAGGAATCACTTAGAGAAATGATATAGTGAAGGGAATTATTTGGAAAATAGCTTAAAGAGAAGAATTAATGAGCTTTTGTTTTTCTTATTATCCGGATTCGAGAAGCAAGTCTTTTTACTTATAAGTTTGATAAAATTAAATTGACTATTTTTCAATGTTAAACATATGGTAAATAAAATATATATTTTATTTCTCAAAGTTAAAGACATTACATAAATAAATCTATATTTTTAAATATATGAACATTTTTATTTCTATATTTTTTAATTATATAAACATCTTTTATCTTATTAAATCTATATTTTTAAAAATATAAACATTTTTATGTCTATATTTTCTTAATTATATAAACATCTTTTGGTGATATCTCCCCATTTTTATTTCGAAAAGGATGGCTATGGCTATTCAACATGATTTTCATAAATATTTTGGAAAATCATTATAATAGCTATCAAATTTATGGATTTGAAGTGCCTCGAAGGTTTTTGAGTATTCTGAAATTCATAAATATGGCTCACCAAATTTGCCATCAGTTTAGTAGTGTTACAATATATATAAAACATTAACTCATTTGCCACCTCAACTTAAAGAATCACTTCCTATAAATAAAATTTAAGATAATTTATTTTAAGATATGAATAATGTTTTTATAATTTTTTTTATGTTTATCAATATTTTTCTTCTTCTTTATCTTGTTTTACTATGTCATATCATGATTTCTAAGTGCTAATGCATCTCACATACAATACATTCCTCTTATTTTGATATTTTCAACTGTATTAATGTTAACAATGAACTAATAAATTTAGTGATATGAATTGGATATACTATACCAAAGAACAAAGTTTAAATATCATGCTAGGGATTTTTCTCATTTTGGGAAGATGATAATCAAATGGTCATTGTGACATAATTTACAAGGAAATTTGACCTTTTTCTTCCCCTACAAGGAAATTTGACCTTTTTCTTCTCCTCCCCCCACTAACAACCATACCACATACATGATTTCCTACCTATGGTAATTTAAGTAGATCATGATGATCCTTTGTAATACTAATGGTGTCCATAAACTTATTGTGCTCGAAGTAAGGAAATAAGTATCATACATTTAATGAGTTATTCCTTGGGATTGTATACAGTTGGAGGTTTGTACCAGCAACTAAGTTTGTGTAGCGGTATCCAAAATGATCTGGCCTATAATATTCAAATATATACCATTTTTTTCTTTTATGTTCTTTCATCCCGTGTCAAATATTCTGTGAATATTCTCCTTTAAGAACCATTGACCTAGTTGGAAATCAATGAGACCTTCATAATCCATTAAAGAGGTGTTGATGTTTTTCTTTCCCTCTAAGAAATGTACCATCCAATAGTCAGTGATGTGGAAATTAATCCCAAGCTTAGATCAATTGAACTCACAAAATTGCTTGAAAAATATGCAAGATACACTCAGAAAAGGACATTGAATATCTTGTATAACACACACTATTGTTGTATTAGTTTACACCATCCAACATTATATAAAAATAGGCTGTCCAAACATATAGTTACATCAAGTATTCAAATGCATAAAGATTCCATTAGAATTAGCACAAAATCATGCTTACTAAACTAGTCGAAATTCCCCCATAGGTGCATAAAACACTTTCCTAATATATCAAGAGGATCATGAATTGGATGAATGAGTTGTTACAGCTGATAAATGAAGGAACAATGGACTAAATCATGCTTTTGGGTGAGGCCCAAGAAGGAGTGTGGGTTGTGGCAAAAACAAGGCAGTTTTCCTTAAAACTAGCTTTACATTTTCCCCTAAAATTGTTGAAAAAGTAGGAAACTATGGATAAGGGAGGAATGCACACTTGCTAAACTGGGAATTCTGATGGGTTGTCAGAATATTATCCAAAATCTTTTGAAAGCACTCTTGGAGGTAGTTTTTGCAAGTTTGACCACAAAAATGGAAGTGGATGCCAACTAGCTAGTGTAGGACCTAGGAATTTAACCAAAATGATTAAATTTTATATCCTAAGCATGTGAATGAGTTTTGATTATTCCAACACCCCCTCTTAATCCCAACTTATGTAAAATATCAAAAATATATAAGAGATATAGGGCCTAGCAACAAGGCTTAGTCACCCTTTATATAATGCTTATCCATACAAAACAAGCAAAGAGGCAAAACCACATGAGGAAAATCCTCCCTTAAACATGGACATGAAAAAAATTGTAAAAAATATTGTCTTCAATTAGTCTTCACCATATGATCAACTATCCCCGGCATTGATTTGAGATTCCTGAAAGTATTCTTAGAAAACACCTTGGTGAAGATGTTTGCAAATTGCTCAAATGATGTGCAATAATGTAGAGAAATGACCCCATAATGCACAAGTCCTATGTTGTAGTGAATATGGATCTATATGTGTCTGGTTCGCTTCCTCAGTACTGGATCAGTTGATATTCGAATGGTACTTTGGTTGTCATAGTAGATGACAGTGGAAGTCTCATACTCGATCCCAAACTCTCCAAGTATACCCTACAACGACAAACATTGAGTAGATGCATTCACAACTTCTTTGTATTCTGCCTTCGTAGATGAAAGTGCAATTTCGGATCTGCTTCTTACTCAGCACCAACCAATTGGTCCATCTACAAGCATAAACACATATCCATATGTTGATTTTCTATTAATGTTATCACTTACCCAATCAGATTCAGTAAAACCAACTAACTCTAAGTCATATTTTGCAATAAGTGATTCCCATGAGTTCTTGTTCCTTATACAAAGTTTAGGATTATTTTTGCTTCCCTCCAATGGATGTCATGAGGTTAATCCATGTGTATAGAAGCCACACTCACCGCATAAGAAATATCAGGACGAGTATGAGTCAAATAAAGAAGACAACCAACTAGTTTCCTATACAGGGTGTTGTTTGCCAGTGGAGTTGACTACGCTTCTTCAAGCTTAACTCTTGAGAGGAAATGAGTCTTTCTTAGCTTACAATCCTTTATGTTGAACTTGTTCAACATATATGAAGCATACTTGGAATGATGTACCTTGATTCCAATATTTTATTCATAAATTTCAAGCCCCCAAAATTGGCTTAACAATCCCAAATTTGTCATGGAAAAAGCATGGTTCATACACTCTTCAAAGAGGAAATTTATTTCTTGGAACTTCCTGTTAGGATTCATAATCCTCCCTTGACCATACTATCTATTAGATTATTTAGCCTAACATAGGAACCTTAATTAATTATTGCGGTCTACTAGTACAATTGGGTCCACTTGACCTAATGGGGCCACATGTGCCAGTCACTAGAGTGTGGGGAACACTGCTAGAGGTTAAATTCCACTTACTACATGTGCATGCATCGGTTTGGGCGCCTCTTAGGCCAATCCCTACATTTTAGGAGCCACTGGGAGTCCCAACACCAACCTACATGAGTTAGTGGGAGTTAGTCTTAGGTAGCCACTAGTTACTTTTAGTTAATTCACAATCAGTTATCTAGCGCTATCTATGCATGGCTAATAAATGGATGCATGTGGAGAAGGCACCTTTTCCCACCTACCACACTCAGTTTCACAGAGTTAACTAGTTATTACTGATTGACTGAGTTGGTTGGACATCTGGGAGTTAATCTGTTGGACTCCGATATTGATTGAGACACCATCAGTTAGATGGCCAGTTAGCTATAATCAGATCAAGTGGATAGATTCGAATTGGTACCTAATGCATTTAGATTCTTTCGCTATGTAAACTATTGTAACACCGGATTAATTTATTGTGAAGGATACTATAAATTCCTGAGCAATACTCATATGTTTCCAGTGTGGATTGTTTTGTTGAATTTGTATCTTCATTCTCCATTTATTCCAATCATAATTCTAAACTATCTACTTGAAGGTATAAATGGAGGTCAAATTATAATATGGTATCAGAGCCTCCTCACACAAGTTTCATGCATGTTTCTCCCCATTGAACATCAGAAGCAGTTGGGTTTCCACAGAAGTCCCCTATGATGCTTTGCTAGATCTGAATTTATTTAGAGTAGTGGAGAGGACGTGACGAACCCTGAAAACATGTTCATGTCCAGAGGAAAAGCATGATTCTAACATAGTTTGAATATGTTAGTTTTTGCAGTGATATTTTGCAGGTTCAACTTCATATGGATTCGATATTGTCAGTTCCTCTTCTTACTCCACCCACAAGATATTCAGAATGGAAGTTGAACATGATTGCATCTCTGAAGAGGAAAGGTCTCTATGAGGTATCTATGGGACTTGGTAAAGAGTCTTATGAATATGATAATGACTGGCTAAATGACGGTGATAGAGATTATGGAAAACACAATGAGGATATTTATAGCAATTTGGAGGGCACATTCAGAGCCATGAGAGTTCTTTACTCAATAGTATTGGCCTCTATTATCTCTGATGAAGTTGTTCAAGATGAAGAAGAAGCAGAATCTTCCTCATACACAATTCGAATTGAAGAAAGTCTCCTTGGAGTGACTCCTTCTCCTACTGCTCTAGAAGTATATGAGATCTCTGATATCTCATCTACTCACATGGATGATTCAAAAGATGAAATTTGAATCTCTGTTATTGAATAAAATCTCTCCTTCCATTCTATGCAAAAATTCTCCAGCGATTCTTCTATTATAATTTATATGCATAGTTTACTGGTGATTGCTCCAGGAAAGGGAGAGGAATTTGATTTCTCTGTCTCTAATGATGTTCCTTATGTGGAGATAAGTAATTATTTGGAAAATTTGGAAATAATATCAAATTTTAGGAGTGATCCATTAACTTTCATCGATTTAGAGCTTCCAACAAATTCCTACATGATTGCATGCACCGATACTCATGGTTTTGAAGAAGGAGAAAACTATGCATCTATCATCTCAGTGGAGGAAACTCTTGGATATGATATAGACTTTATTGGATCTGATATGATCTTATTTGGATCTGATTTCATATTACTTGGTTCTAGGGTTCAATAGCTTTCAGTACTGCTTGTAGTTGTTCTCATCAATTTTTGTGTGAAGAAACAAGTACCAAAAATCTCTTTCAAAAGTTCTGCTGGGGATTTGATGTCAGTTTTCTCTCATAAGTTTGCTGATATTATATTTTGTAAATATTTGGATATTTTGGAAACAATTTCATATTGTCATATTGTAGGAGTGATTCAAACACTCTCATTGATCTTGATCTTCCAACAAATTCCTACATGATTGCATGCACCAATATTCAGAATTTTGAAGAAGGAGAAAATTGTGCATCTACCATCTTGGTGGAGCAAACTCTTGGATCTGATATGAACTTTATAGGATCTGATATGATATTATTTGGATCTGATACGATATTACTTGGTTCAATATTTCAGGCTCATGAGCTTTCAGTATTGCTTGTAGTTTTTCTCATCAAATTTGGTGTGAAGAAACAAGTACCGCAAGTCTCCTTCAAAATTGTTGTTGGGGATTTGATTTCATTCTACACTTTTGGATATGATATGGAATTATTTGGATCTGATATGATCTTAATTGTATCTGATCTGATATTACTTGGTTCAAGCATTTTCTCTCCACATTCCGAGGGATTCTCTACCTTTGGTCACATGCTCATCCCCTAACAAAACTAGTAAAGAGGAAGACATTCTGCATCCTCCTAGACACTTGATCCTAACACTTGAGGCTGATTTTACCTCACATGGTTTGGTTTGCATATCTTTCCATAAAATTTGTATATCTATTAGTCATATTGATTCCTACTATCTAGTAGGAATAGAGACTCATGCATGTAAATTTGATTGTTTTGTTTGAATCTGTTGTTCAATGATTACTTTTTTAATTCTAGATTACTTTTTAAAATGTATTCTGTAAATAATTTGGCAAAACAAAGTTTACTAATTTAAAAGAAAGACATCAGAATTTTAGTTTAAGAGTAATGATTTTGGGATGGAGACGGAAAACCCAAAAAACCCTTCGGAAGTAGATGTTGGTAGTTTTTGTATTCATTGGAGTCAAGTTGGTCCTTTGGGATGGCATGGTATCAACCAATTAAAAAATTGGGAATCTTCCAAGTTGCAGACTCCCATTCTCTATTTCTTTCTCTTTTTTGTTTTTTGCATGGTTTTCATTTTATGGGTTTTTTTCGTTTTTTATTTGGTTTTTTTTATATGTATCTATGGCACACCAGAGGAGTGTGGGTGGAGACAAGTGGCATGATGGTCAAGGATATTTGAGAACACTTGTCGCATCGTCTCCTATTTGGAGTAGATATAGTACTACTGGTGGCATACTTTATGGTAGGGAAAACAAGTCTCTTTCGTTTCACCCAATGCTAAGTAGGGTTAGGAATAAACCTTCTTCTCTCATGGATTTGTGGATTTTATTCCAACTAGATCAACCTTGATGGAAAAATCCATATTCACTTAAAATTCAAATTCTTCGCCTCGTTGTCTTTGAATAACAAAATATTAGCATGGAACAATTTACAAGTGTATCGTTTTTATGGTCTCAGTCTATGCTATCTCTGATAGAGATATATTGAGTATGTCACTCATCTATTTTTTCCTTGTACTTTTATTAAATTTGTTTAGTTGGAGTTGGGTATCATCTTATCTTCTTATTTTACTTGGAATATGAATGGGTAAGTGCATGAAGATGGTATAACTTTTAGATGCAACTAGACTTTTAGAAAACTGATCATGTTTATGGAATATCTTTTTCTTTTCTCAATCATTTCATTAAAAAATATATGGGTCTCATTACTAGATGCCTACATCTACAAGCAATAAAGAAAACCAATCCATCATACATACATTAACTTCTTGAAAATATGCACTAACACCTGGCTTACTAATTTCAAGGTTTGCTCACTTAGATAATTAAAAAAAATTATAAGTACTAATTTTATTTTGAAAAAATAGCATCGTTTGTTATCTACATATTTGTCAATTTTCGTATATTTATTCCATCATTTAGGAATTCAAAGGTTGCACTAACATGTGCATATACCTTATAATTTACTCAAAAAATAAAATGCTAATGTTAGAAAATATCAAAATTGAGTTAGTTGTGAATATTTTCAATAAATAAAATTTATATATTTGGAAAGGTGATTCAATTTCCTACGTTTCAAAATTTTTATTAGAAGCGAGATTCATTGTGTAGGTATTTCAAAATACCCATGTGATATGAAGGATATATGTTTTTTAGTTATTGCACCTGATGTGCAATAAGAGACAATCATTAGCTTGCACTCACCCAAATAGTTTTGGAGACAACTTGTATAGATGGTTCGATCGAAACACAAAGTTTAAGGATTTACCTTTTTTTACTATTTGGGAAATATGAAAGGCTTGCAATAGATGTACTTTTCAATACATTAAGTCATTTTTGCATCACTTTGTATCAGGCATCTATGCAAGTTTGAAGGAATGGAAAAAATAAGAGTTTGGAATCCTTCTTAGGTTTATATTAATCACATGCTTTCTAGTGATACTCTCATTTTTTTTCTTGATGGATACCAAAAACATGATTGATGATGTGGGGCAGGGATGGTCATTAATTTGTGAAAGAATCATTTTATAAGGCTAAATCTAGGAATTGCCAAGGAAACAAATACTCTGGCATAATTCCTTTCCTTATGGGGACTGCTTTGGTTTGCAAAGAAGAGATGTTTTTTTGAGTTAAAAGTGTATGGCGACTCAAACGTAATAATAGACTGAGGAAATGCTTTGAACAATCTGCACTGTTTTTATTTTCTTAGTTGGATGAGAAGAGTGACCTTACTAATTCAATAGTTTGAGGATATCTCTCTCAATCATATATACCACATATTCAATAAGGAGGAAGATGTCTTATCAAAAGAAGCTATTGGAGAAATTTTTGGTTATCTTTAGTTCTCATATTTTATGGATGGAAATTTGATTGATTTATGGTTTGATTATTTTTTTTAGTGACTTATAGGCGTGTCTGGTAGCCATGTTACTAGTTTTTCTGGGGGAATTGGAACACTAATTTGCTTGTGAAAACTCCTACCTTGGCCAGAATATTAAACAAGTTTGCAGAAGTATTTGGAGGGTCATAAATCATCCCTAAACATCATATTCAAGTCTTAATATCAATCATATACCTTCTCAGAATATTTGGGAGCTTTTGTTTCATTTTGGATACCTAGACATCAAAACTAGTCAAAAGTCGAAATAGAGAAAAAAGTGAAAAATTTGTCATTAGAATAAAAATTCTTAAAAGGGGACATTACAGTGGTATCAGAGCATGTTCATGCACCTGTGCATTAATACCATCCATTGAATAATTTTTTTTATACATGTCTTGGTTTCATAATCGACCCACCAAGACCACTTTCCTTCCACCTCAGCCAACGAAAGAAGAAATTACAACCATATATATTGAATCATGTTTCCATGAGTATCAAACTTTGAGAGGGGATATTCATGAGAGGTATTATTTCCAAGAATATATTTTCAAGTATGGATTTAGTCACAAGAAGGAAAATGTGACTCTCATTAAGGGACAATCAACAATCCACAAGTTTGGAGGAGCATGAAATGAGAAAAAATCATCCTATTTGTGAAAAGAGCCTAGATACACCATTAAAGGAAGAAACAAAGAATCATGAAGTGAAGCATCAATTACCTCAAGGTTATTGCATAGAATAACATAAAGAGGAAGGTGAAGACAATAGAACAATCCTTACTAATGGGGGTTGTTCCAATCAAAGAGAATCTATTGATGAATCCTTGAACTATGAAGGAGTACCTACTGATGGGTGCTCACAACTCTATGTTGATGACATAGAGATTAGATTTGAAAATGTTCCTGCAAGACAAGCTTATCATAATCATGAATATGAATACCTTGTTGTAGACAATGAAGAACCAAGATCAAATTCTCCACCACCACTTGAGCTTCAAGAAGTTGATCAAATCAAGAAGAAAGAAGAAGAGGAGGTTCACTCCCCTGAACCATCCTTCATTGAAGGGTCTTTGAAGATGAGTGAAATGGATATCCATGAGTCCCTTAGCATAGTCCATGATACTAAAGCATTGGTGTCAAATTCTTGTTGGAAAATTTCTTCATTGGAGTATCCATCCTTCCTTGAAGATATGGAGAAGATTCAAAGAAAAATGTGCAACATTGAAGGTAATTTCATGTCTTGATTTTTGATAGAAATAATTTGATTGAGCTTAATGAATTTTTACATGAAGAGTACTTAAATAATAATGAGGATATTCATAAGCTCAAAACTCAAAATGAGCAACTTCCAAAAAGGTTTCAAGATACTTGTTCTTCCTCCTATGTTTCAAATTGTCATATGGTAGATTGCTTGGAGGATTCTCATAACATGATGGATCATGAGAAACATGGAAAATTGTAGGTTCTTGATTTGTTTGAATATGATCTTGATGAGAGCCAGTTACTAGTTATGGCGGAAGAGGAACTTGAGTTTCCTCTTGAAGGTGGGTGCACACTTTTTGAAGAAGTGCATGATTCCACGACCTTGGAACCAAACGATGAGGAAATTTTTGCATTTTTAAGGGAGGTGCATACTCCTACCCCTATGGATCCTTCACATGATGAAAATTTCACTTTCTTATAATTTGGGTGAGCTGGTTCTTTCTCCTACACCCTACACTTCCAAATTTCGCAGCATTCATTGTAATGAAGTATGGGTGAAATATTTCTTTTTTTATGGTGCCACATGAAGAGTATGGAATATCTATATCTCATTTATTGGATCTGATATTATCTTATTTGGATATGATATAATATTACTTGGTTCTAGGGTTCAAGAGATTTCATTATTGCTTGTATTTGTTCTCATCAATCTTGGTGTGAAGAAACAAGTAACAAAAATCTCTTTCAAAAGTTTTGCTCGGGATTTGATGTCAGTTTTCTCTCATAAGTTTGCTGATATTATATTTTGGAAATATTTGGATGTTTTGGCAATAATTTCAAATTGTAGGAGTGATTCAAACACTCTCATTGATCTTGAGCTTCCAACAAATTCCTACATGATTGCATGCACCAATATTCAGAATTTTGAAGAAGGAGAAAATTGTACATATACCATCTCGGTGGAGCAAACTCTTGGATCTAATATGAACTTTATTGGATCTGATATTATATTATTTGGATTTGATATGATATTACCTGGTTCAATATTTTAGGTTCATGAGCTTTCAGTACTACTTGTAGTTGTTCTCATCAATTTTGGTGTGAAGAAACAAGTACTACAAGTCTCCTTCAAAATTGTTGCTGGGGATTTGATTTCATTCCACACTTGTGGATATGATATGGAATTATTTGGATATGATATGATCTTATTTGTATATGATATGATATTACTTGGTTCAATATTCATGTTCATGAGCTTTCAATACTTCTTGTAGTTGGTTTCATCGATTTTGGTGTGACATATTAAGTACCACAAGTCTCCTTCAAAATTGTTGCTGGGGAGTTGATTTCACTTCATAGTTTTTTATATGGTATGAACATATTTAGATCTGATTTATTTTTTGATATGATAATATTTGGTTTAGTTTTTAAGATTCAATATCTTATAATATTGCTTGTAACAGGTTTCATCAACTTTGGTGTGACAAATCAAGCATCGCAAGTCTCCTTCAAATTTGTTGTTGAGGATTCTATGTTAGTTATCTCTTATGAATTTTCAGATATTAGATTTTGTGAATTATTGGTTATCTATGAAGAAATATTAAATTTTGGAGCTCAAGCATTTGCTCTCCATAGTGCTAGGGATTCTCTACCTTTGGTCACATGCTCATCCCCTCATAGAACTAGTAAAGAGGAAGACATTCTGTATCTGCCTGGACACTTGCTGCTAACACTTGGGGCTGATTTTACCTCACATGGTTTGATGTTCAATGCTACAATATATCAGTTTCTTGGGTGTTACTCACATGGTTTGAATTCTCAAGCACCTTTTATCTCTCATCAGTTGGTTTCAGCTACTCTACATTGGTCCAGTTTCATCATGCAGCTGTCTATATTCATGATTTAGTTGAGTAAATTATTCTTCTTCCAAAGAGGAAGATTCGTCTAGACATAAGCACTTTGTTTGGATTCAAAGATTCACATGCACAGATTCAGGATGCTGCTGCACAAAAGAACCGGAATATTGCATTACTGCTGCAAATTGCATCAAAATATTTTGCAAGTTCTTAACTTGTATTTCCTGATTTTTGCTTATCTTGAGGGGAGGTTTTTTCGATGAGGTTTTCCCTTTTTCCTCGGTTGTATTAAGAAGCATTATTTATTTTAGATTGTAATTGGGTGACCTATGGTCTTGTTACCATGGCCCATAGTTATCCAAGTTAGGATTCGGGGGGTGTGTTAGGATTATTAATCCTCCCTTGATCATACTGTCTATTAGATTATTTAGCCTAAATTGGGAACCTTAATTAATTATTTGGTTTCACTAGTATAATTGGGTCCACTTGGCCTTATGGGGCCACATGTACCAGTCACTAGAGTGTGGGGAACACTACTTTAGGTTAACTACCACTTATTGCGTGTGCATGCATCAGTTTGAGTGCATCCTAGACCAATCCCTACATTTTAGGAGATACTGGGAGTCCCGACACCAACCTACATCAGTTAGTTGGAGTTAGTACTAGTTAGTCTTAGTTAACCCCATTTACTTTCAGTTAGTTCACAATCAATTGGCTAGCACTAGCTATGCATGGTTGCATGTGGAGTAGGTACCTTTTCCCACCAGCCACACTCAGTTGCACTAAGCTAACTAGTTATTACTGATTGACTGAGTTGGTTGGAAATTTGGGAGTTGATATGCTGGACTCCAATATTGATTGAGAAACAATGAGTTAGATGATTAGTTAGATATAGCCAGATCTGGTGGATAGATTCAAATTTCTACCTAATGCATTCAAATTCTTTTCGTATGTAAACTATGGTAACACCGGATTTATTTATTGTGAATGATACTGTAAATTCTTGAGCTATACTCATCTGTTTCTAGTGTTGATTGTTTTGTTCAGTTTGCATCTTCATTCTCCATTTACTGCAATCATAATTTTGAACTATCTTCTTGAATATCTAAATGGAATTATATGGTATTAGAGCCTCCTCATGCAGGTTTCATTCTTTTTTGTCCCCATTGAAAATCAGAAGTAGTTGGGTTTCCATAGAAGTCCCCTATGATGATTTGCTAGCTCTTAATTTATTTAGAGCAGCAGAGAGGGCGTGAGGGACCCTGAAAACATGTTCACACTAGTGGAAAATGAGATATTAGTGAGTAGGAGACCAAAATGTTTGGTCACCATAGTATTTTTCAAGGGATAGATGACCAAAATTGATAAATTTAAGTGAGCTAACTAAAAAAGACCAAGATAAATGACTATTTTTGGTCACGTGAAAAAACTAAACTAAAAAAGACCAAGATAAATGGCCAAATTTGGTCACGGAATATCTAGACTAAAAATGACCACATAACAATTGGTCATTATTTGGTTATTTTTAGTTGTGTCACTCCAGCAATGGAAAATTATAGTTTTGACAATGAATTTGGGGTTTGTGCCCATATGTTCTGTTAGAATTTACTAGATTCTAAACCCCCTCATGCGTCAACCAATACTTTGGCAAAATTATCAAACCGTAGATTTGACGGGTACTATGTTACATAGACCGTCATAAAATTTAATAAATATTCTTGAGGGATTTTTCTTCCACACTTCTAATGTGGGATATTGGAGGTATGAAGAGCAAGCTGAATGCACTAATTTTTTTATTTAAATGAAATTATCTAATAACCCAACAAATTCATTCTTTCTTTTTGTTCTTTAAAGGACACGAACTTGTGATCCTTTGAAACTTGGGCCTTTTTTCCCTGTCTTCTTTTTAATGCTCAATAGGATTTGATTAATTTTTTATTTAAATGAAATTATCTAATAAATTACTTAATATTTTTAAATGCATTTTATTAATGAAAAGAATTTAAATTTTTAAAGGCTTTTGTTACCAGAAAAGAATTAAAAATCTTTTATAATATTAAAAGAAGTTTGGCCATTATATCATTTATATGTATGTTTTTTGTAAATGTATGTTTAGTTATTTTTATTGCAAAATCTATATATATTTTTGGGAAACTAGATTTTGTTAATTTTAGAGTGTTCAATTTTGTTTATATATTAAATGAATTTTTTAATTTTTTTTTTAAGTTTTGAAATGTTTTCTAATAGAAAATTTTCCATTATATTAGTCAAAAATATATTTTAGTAATTATTTTCTAAAATTTCACTTGTTTTAATGGTTAATTAGTTCAAACATAAGTATTATTTTTTTATATTTTTATAAATTAAAACATAAGTATTAATTTTTTTATATTTTTATAAATTAATATTTTTTTTATAATTTTTTTTAAATTAATTGTTAATTAGTTCAAACATAAGTATTATTTTTTATATTTTTATAAATTCAAACATAAGTATTAATTTTTTTATATTTTTATAAATTAATATATAAAATGATTTATATTTTTTTTTTAATTTTTTAAATTAATGTATAAAAAGAAAAAAAAATGTGACATGCCATAATTTGATAAAAACGTAAATTGAGTATGAAAAACACAAAACCTTCATGAAATGTTGATTCTACCCATAGCATAAATGTAAAATTCCAGGCCCGATGCCCCTCGTTCCTCCATTCTGTGCAATCCCTTGTCACATTTGTTCTTGTCCCAAAATCAGCATTTTAACCATTTCATTACTGTGTGAAATGTACCACGTGCCCTAACGCGGGTAATTAATGTAACACATCGCAGCCTCAGGATCGGCAAGACTTTTCTTCCTTCCTCCATGAATTCTACTCATCGTATCATGATACCCATGATTGAATTATTGTTGTTTTAGCTCTGTTTCAGTGAATGATGGATTAATTTAGTTTTGTATGGAGGAATGGAAGACTAGTATTTGATCAGAGTAGACATGGGTTTTGTAAGCTGGTGAAGGTTTGAGTGATAAATTTGTGCAAGATTGCAAACATACCTTGATTTTGTAGTGTTGAGTGAGGAGGTGAATCGAAGTTGAGCAATGGTGACCTACCCATAGTATCAGTAGGGTTTGTAAAAGTGTCTCACACAGTGCTTGAATTCTTGTTATTCAAAGCAAAATTGCCATTGTCTTCCGTGACAGCATTATGTAACAGCAGAAATGACAAGGTTCCCATTGTTCATCCTGCAATACAAGGTTCCCATTGTTCTTGAAATGGAGAAAATCCTACGCACAAACCCTCATTCCACCACCTGCAGTCCATACTGGTGTGGAGACTTTAATGCTACTATATGCAAATTCCCACAACATACATTGGGTCAATTTCACTCATCCAGAACCCTAAGATGAACTTATTGCTTACAGAATGCGAGAGCCATTGATCTGAAGGTATCAGGATCGACCTCGGTTCCATCTTTCCATTGTATCCCTTTGCAAATATAGTACTGAAAACCAAATATGATAGTAAAAGCATATAAATTATTATGGGTACGGTTTGACTTGAAGATAACTCTATATGAACCAAATTTTTCACAGCTTGGCATTGATTAATGGCATCTCCTGAAATGACACGAATGGTTTCAGTGTTCAGAGTATAAGCCACACCCAACTTCTAACCAACCAAAAGAGTATCAGTAGGGTTTGTGAAAGTGTCCAACGATGAAGAGGGGTTTAGAGTAGGGTTTGTGATAGTGTCCAGCGATGAAGAGGGGTTCATAGGGGCTTGGTTCTGTGCACGACTTACAAAAAAGCAAGGGGCAGGGTACTTGGTGGAGTACAAAGATCTTGTGAAGGATGAGGATAACTCAAAACAACTGAGCGAGATAGTAGATGAGCTTCATATAAGGCCAATCCCTTTGGAGCAGAGTAAAGATCTGTTTATTCTCTATGAGGAAGTTGATTCTTACGAGAATGATGGGTGTGGTCACAAAGGTCCTTAACAATCACAAGTATATAATATACTTCTTGCAGATGAAGAGATAATATTTAAACATGCCAAACTACACCCCGATCTCAAATTCATAGATAAAAATGGGTTGAAGATTTCAAGGTATGCACATTAATTCTCTTCTTTCACTTCATGGGAATTGGTAGTGTTTTTTTAATGAATGACAAGATTTTTTCCCTTGGCTTAGTCCTCAAATGGTTAAAGAGCTTTTAAGTTTGTTTTTTTCCGATTGTTTTCTAATTTTTCTGTAACGTTTATTTCTTCCATTGTCCAGGATACCCTATTCATGTCCGAAGATTTTTTTTTGAACATATTAGGTCCAAGTATCATGTTCTAGGATGGCATACTTTTAGGTTTGTCTGTGGACTTCTAAGTGGATTTTACTGTGTTAGGACTTCTGTCAATCAGGACTTTGAGGTTCAGATGTTTTCCTTTATAATGGCTAATATTGGTAATCTAGCTAGTGTTATAGATAGGATATTGTTCCTGATTTATGAATATTAGAAAGGGCAGCATTCAAGGGGCAGGTTAAGGTAGAGTTTAATGATTTTCATAATGCTTTATCTCTGATCTTAAATTCCTGAGAGACATTAAAGTTATTGAGAACACTAAATGAGAAATTTTTACTTTTATTAGAAGTGTAAGTGTTCTAGAATGACTGAACATGCTCTAGTTTTATTGATATTATATTACATCCCTTAGTTATTCTAGCTAATAACCAACATTAATGGGCGTTGATTATATTCTGCTCTGAATTCCTATTCTTTCTCCTTGGTTGATTCGCTTTTAAATAGATAGAGTTAGGGATCAATGGAATTGTGTCTTTTGGGCTCATGTTGTTCAGATTATTCTGACTCTCTTATTCTACTGAAGAAACTTTTCAGTTTTTCTATATTGAGTTTCTAGCATTTTCTCCTAAGATTGAGCTCAATTAGGTTATGACATTAGTTCCTATTTCTTCTCTCAAGTGTAATCTGTGGAATGTTTGGAATTGTTATATCTATTTGCAACTCATGTTATCTTACAGCTCAACCAAACTTTCTTTCTTTTATGAATATAGAAAACATTGCATTATCCTAGTTAGTGTTAGGATTTGACATGGAAAAGTAGGAACTGTTTATTGTTGTTTAGCTAATTGAATTTACTTTACAGGATATACATATCAGTTATAACTTACATTACTTGTAAAGAAGTTGAAAATCACGTGGGCGGCATCATGCCTTGCCTCATGTTGTGCCACATGTGCATGTGAGGCATGCAAATTAGTGGCTGGTGGGATTTCCCAACGATATACATGCATTGCCTATTGTGGTCTCTTTGCATTGTCTTTAATTGTTGCATGGATCTTCAGAGAGATTGATCTGCCACTTAGGGAAAAAATTCCATGTAAGTTTCTCATTTAGAGCTCTACTTTGGTTGTTTTGGGGACAGTCCAATTGTATAAACATGTATTTTTTAGTGCATTATAGATGTATATGTTTTTATTTCTTCTTACAGATTTATTAACTTGTAAGTTGTAAAGGACATGGATTTGTGGGGATATGGCATGTGCCTCCTAGAAATTGAATTTAAGCTAAAGTTCTTCAAACAACATATAAAATAAAGGATGTCTTCCTATGCGTGTTATTGGGAGTCAAAATTAGGCTAGGAATTCGATTTAATGACTATTATACATAAGTTGACAATGCTCTTTGTATTGATATCTACAGGGATTAATTATTTTTCTCACACTCCTAGCAGAGAATGGTTTCAGACAGATGTTGTTCTATGTGTCAGCCTAGGCACCTTCTTGTTTTTTGTAGTATTTGCACTTCTCATGATTGGAGTTAAGGACTAGCGAGACACTTGAGACAGTTGGCACCATGGTGGATGGTTGGAAAAGATCATGACTTGGTGTAATCTAGTAGGATTGATGTTTTTTTTTGTTCCCAATGGTATTGTTGGCATTTATGGTAAGTAATGGTGGTTTGGAACATTATTTTGAACATTATTTCAGTGCTTATGACAAGAATTGATAGATACAAAATTAAAGACTAGAATTGGATTTGCTATGGTAGTAAAGTGAATTTCAATCATTCTCTGACAAGAAAATGTAGGTAATGGGTGCTCAGTGCCCCAGGTAGTAAAGTGAATTTAATTCTTTAATCCAAGTATTTTTCAAGCAAGTGGCAGCTTTACTTTTATAGCGATTAGAAAGCATCCCTATTATCTTTTCTTTGTTTTGTTGTTTGATGTTTTAAATTGTTGAATTGCAGAGACACTCTCAAAATTTGGTTTTAGATTGTTTTTGCTTATTCAAGTGGTTTTACTCTTGGACTTCACTCATACATGGAATAATGATTGGGTTTCAAAGGATGAACAATTCTGGTTAGTATATTTTTCCTCCCACTCATACCTGGATCTTTTGTAGAAATCATTCAACTTTGAAAATATTTTAACCCTTTTCTTTCTGAGCAATTATATGTTACTTTGCAGGTATATAGCATTTATTATTGTGTCTCTTGTCTATTACATCGCAACATTTTCATTGTCTGGATTGCTATTCCACTAGTTCAATCCTTCAGGCCATGAATGTAGTCTCAATACATTCTTTATTGTGGTAACATTAAGTGTGGCATTTGTATTTGCAGTTGTTGCATTGCATCCTAAGGTAAATACACTAATCTCTTCATTTTTGTTGTTTAATATGTTTCACATATGCACTTTTTATAGAAATCTAATAATCAAGCAGTGCTAAAGAATTTTCTTTGTTCCCACTTTTACATGAATAAGACAAAGTTTGCTGTTAATATTATTGAGAATGGTCTAAATTATGGCATTTTTGTTTGATGCTAATATTTATTATTTTTTTCTTGATCACATGGACTCGGTAGTGATAGAATATCAAATTATGAAATGGTTGGTAAGGATATTGCTAAACAATATTATTCTAGTTTCACGGTATATTTTAATGAGATTCCTAACGGCATCTCCATTTGTTGAAAAATTAAGGTTATTGCCCTTTCCCTCTGCTAGGAAGGCATTTTTCATTCAGTATATTGTGCTACTTTGTAGGATAGTTTGCTATATGGTAGGGAATTGATTTTAACAAACATTTATGAACTTGAAATATCCTTTTATGATTAACTGCATAGAGTAGTAATTAATGTTGTGACCTTTTACTGTGAGTATTAGTCAGAATGACCAAATTCTCATGAGCTTTCATAGTTCACTTAGCACTTGCTACATTGGTGAATAAGTGTTTTGTAGGGAGTTGCTTTTACCAAACGTTTATAAAAAATCAAATATCCTCTTAGGATTAACTGCATAGAGTGAGTAATTAATGCATGTACCTTCTCCTGTGAGTTTAGTTAGAATGACCAAACTATCGCAAGCTTGCATAGTTCACTTCACACTTATTGCGTTGTGTGATTTAAGTGTTTCGTAGGGAGTTACTTTTAACAAATATTTATAAAGCTTGAAATATCATTTTTGGGATCAACTGCATAGAGTACATGGACCGTATCCCATGGGTATTTGTTAAAATGACCAAATGGAATTTGAATAGTTCACTTAACAGTTATTGCATTGGGTTGATGATCATAGGGGTGAAGAAGCAGGATTGAAACTAGCTAGATGAATTGCATGGCATCGATCATTGTCTTTGGAGCTTGCACAGTTGCACGGCGCAATTGATAATTAGGACATCCCATGGAGGTCACCAAGACTCTGGCTCAACTTCAGTTACCATGGAGATTTTCCCCATAATCAAATCCACTTAGCTTGCTACTACCCCATTCATACAATCTTAACAAGTATTTTGCCTTATGAACTATCCATTTATAGCTCCCTTGACTCTTTATTTTATCATTTGGGGGGCTTTCTCAATCCAACAAATGAATCAATTTTTGGAATAAAGTGGATAGTAAGTCATTAATGAGGGTTAGTCAAAATGACCAATTTGGGATTGAAACTAGCTATATGAATTGCATGGCATCGATCATTGTCTTTGGTGCTTGCACAGTTGCACCTGATAATTAGGACATCCCAGGGGGGTCACCAAGACTCTAGCTCAAATTCACTCAACCTTGGAGATTTTCCCCATAGTCAAACTCGCTTAGCTTGCTACTACCCCATTCACAGAACCTTAACAAGTATTGTGCCTTATGAACTATCCATTTATAGCTACCTTGACTCTTTATTTAAACAGTTGGGGGTCTTTCTCAATCCAACATATGAAATATCAATTTTTTGAATAAAGTGGACAGTAAGTCATTAATGAGTGTTAGTCAAAATGACCAATTTAAGATTGAAACTAGCTAGAAGAATGGCATGGCATTGATCATTTTCTTTGGAGCTTACATCCCAGGGAGGTCACCAAGACTCTGGCTCAACTTCACTTAACCATGGGGATTTTCCCCATACTCAAACCCACTTAGCTTGCTACTACCCCATTGACGAAACCTTAACAAGTATTGTTCCTTATGAGCTATCCATTTAGAGCTCCCTTGACTCTTTGTTTAAGCATTTGGGGTGCTTTCTCAACCCAACATATGAATTATCATTTTTTGGAATAAAGTGGACAGTAAGTCATTAATGAGTGTTAGTCAAAATGACCAATTTTTAATGAACTTGAATAGTCTACTCAGTGCTCTACTCAGTCCTCATTGCATCAGGTGATGCTCACAGGTACTCTTCTAAGAAAAATAAGAGAGACACTTGTAACAAAATGAGAAGATACTCTCAAAATTAATTATCTATTTGCAAACAAGTAAAAAACATGTTTCTGTACAAAGAGAATTCATAAATCCTAAAAATGCCATATTTTGTATGATAAAGGTAGGGCAGGTCACAACCTTATTTATCTTTGCTTATTGGATTATATCCTCTGTTATTCATTATAGTAGCCACTCTTTTATTAGTTTTACAGACATGACATGGGTAGCATTTGAAGAATGTCTGGAGCTATGCTCTAATCTTCTCGAGTAAAATGAAATAGTATTATTGATCTTAAATCTATTTTGTATGGATAGATGAATGGAAGTCTTTTTCCAGCTTCAGTAATCTCAGTGTATTGCACATACTTGTGCTATAGTGGACTTTCAAGTGAACCAAGGGTCTATGAATGCAATGGTCTCCATGGTCATGTGAAAGCTATTTCTAGTATCTACCAGCACTCTCTTACTTGGAATGCTTACAATAGTTCTCTCAGTAGTTTATTTTCAAGTTCATCTTGGTTCCTAAATTGCTTTGATTTCACCTCAATCCTCACCAAGGGCAGGTTATTGTCATTCCAATAATGAGTTCCCTTGACATTTTTTTGAGCTTTGTTTAAAGAATTGATTTTTGTATGAGAAATAAACAGTAAAACTTCACCCCTTAACACAGTCAAAATGGTAACTGTACAAGTTTTTACTCCAAAAAAATTTCAATAACATGCAATTCAGGTCCATTTGTGTAACGTGTATTAAAGTAGTTATATAAATTGTATGGAAGCCAAACCAGGGTACAAGAAATAACCTGTAAAAGAAAGAAATATGTTTTATCATTGGATTTGTTGATGCACCTTGCTTTGGAAAATTATGGGCTGAAAGTTTCTTTCAGCTCGATAGTTTTCCTTTGGTTTTGTTGCATGGTACTCCCTTGAGCTGAGCATCGAATGAAATTTTCCATCTTGACTTATTAGTTATTTATCACACTTAGGCATCTATAGTGATCAACCATTTAATAATTTTTTTCTCATTACTGTGTGCCTTTTCTAGTAGAATTGTCAATATGGTTACTGATTGGCGCCTTGATACTCTAAGATTAGGTTTGAAACCTTTAGATTTTCCATAATATTGAAATTTCCCAACAAAGTTGTTGTAAAGTGCTAAAAAAGAGTGTTAGTGGGAGATTTTATACCTCCTATGGCCTTGAGAAGCCAGCATCATCCTGCTTCTAGACTTATTAAGGGAGTGGAATTCCCAGTTTAACTTTTGTGCTTAGAATTTAGAAGAATTTACTGGGAAGTATTATTTATCTTGTGTTTCTGGCAATTTTTTCCAACTACTTCTGATAAGCTGTAGTCACTTGACTTCCTCTTGAATGTAAAAAAGGCCATGTCTAGTTTTGTAATGTAGGGAATCATCGCCTCAATATTCTCCTAAGATGTAAAGAATTTTACTTTTAGGGAGAAACCTGCATACTATAAGTGATCATCATGATAGTTTTGCTGCCATTATCATGTCAAGTGCCTAATTAAAGTTCATAATTCTAAAAAATCAAATTCTTCTGTACATGCTGATTAATGCCATCATCTTTCTGATTCTTTACCAAGTTATGGGAATCCTTTGCTTTCATTTGATGAGATAGAGGAAGGACACAATAATACACAGAAATATGAAGACTAGCCTATCACATATTGGTACACTTTTTTCCATGTTATTTTTTCCCTTACCAGCATGTATTCAGCTATGCATCTAACTGGCTGGAAAAGTTCAACAACAGATGGTGAAAACCTCATTGGTGTCGGTTTTCATACTTTTTGGGTGAGGATCTGCACAGAATGGATTACAGCCGCCCTGTACATTTGGTATTTGGTTTCTCCTCTCTTATTTCCTGACAGGGAGTTCTTTTGAAATTTTAAGCGGATACTGTTAAAGCTTCATTTGCAAAAAGTGAT
This sequence comes from Pseudotsuga menziesii, assembly GCA_001517045.1. NCBI lineage: Eukaryota > Viridiplantae > Streptophyta > Pinopsida > Pinales > Pinaceae > Pseudotsuga > Pseudotsuga menziesii. The sequence goes on from LPNX010213101.1 coordinate 21,660, forward strand.
ATCCCAAGAACATGAATTTTACAGATGCAAGAACTACAAAGGAAATACTTATCTAAGAATCTTGTCTACAATTTCAAAATGGAGCTTGCACTATCAAATTCCCATTTCAAGCATATGCGACTTATAGAAGGTTTTTACAGTTATTTCATAATGATAATACATATCACATACCTTACCTGATTTATATATTTCGTAAGTTGGAATTCTCAAAATAAGTTACTTTGGATGTGTGTTAAACCCAAAAAGTTCCTGTAGTCTAATTGTCCTTTTTTATAAACATTAATAAAATTATGCCATTGTTATGATGTTTCGATTGATTTTCTTGCTTCTTCTTAAGAGTGAGGCCTAGAAAATGATTTTTTTGTTCATTGGATATCCCGTGGTATGTGTTGAGAATATGTGTTATGTCTGTAGTTTTCTAGATTGCTTAGACCATCTCTTTCCTGATTCAAGTAACCATAATAAATTAGAGTTGGAGTAAACATATTATGGAGAGAAATGCATGATATTTGATTGGCAGTTATGCCCTTACTTTGCTATAAAGCGGAATAAGAGAGTGCATCTCGTACATTGTTAATATTTCCAGCTATATGAAGAGAACTAAAATTTTGTTTTTCTAATTAGTTAAAGGTTCTCTTTGACCTAAACTGCATACAAACAAGGAAACCAAATACATAGCTGGGTAGAAAGAAAATTGATGACAATTTCAGCTATTTGAAGACAAATTCTACAGGGATTGAGATCCTCACTAGGATTAGGTATTGATTATTTTAATTGAAATATGTATGCTGAATATTGTTTTTCAATCAAGGGGAATTTTACAAGTAGGAACTCACTGGTACTAAGCCTCTATGCATGTATGGAACCGTGCCTTTGGTATCCCCTAATCATGTTTCAAAACAAATATCAGACCATAAATATCTTAGATTCACTTTACATTAGCTGGCATCTTGTTTTTGAAAGTACATTTATTTTGCTGATTCCAAAGGTGAGGTATGCATAATACATTTGCAATTGCTTACAGGACTTAAACATAATGAATCTCTTATGTTTATTTATTTGAAAGATGATTAAAATCAGAATCATATTATTTATTTGAACCTCTTATGTTTATTTCATCAGGTCCATCCAGCAAATGTGAACATCATAATCTTGATGATACTTTTGTCACCAGCTGCCAGCATCATATATGCAGGGTCTGCTTAAAGTCTAATCTGGCATCTATAATTGAGAACTCAATTGAGATGTTAAAACCCTCATATGTTTATCTCATAGTACAATTGCAATGCCCAAGGTAATGTATAAGCATCTTACAAGGAATTTGTGGAAACTTTTGACTGGTTGTGCTGTTTTGACCTTAAACATGGCAGTTGGAGTTTAGGCAATCAAAATGCATCTAGACAGGATTACACATTTAAGTTTTTTCACACCAAATTTTTAATAAGATCCACTTATGTTATCATATTTCTTGGACCTTGTTGTATTGATATGTGTATTTTTCATGCCAAGTAAACTAACTAATTAATACTCCTCAAAAAAGGAATTTTCACTACAAATTCATCTTCAAACCTACATGATTAATTTCTGTCACAAATTTGTCTTACATCAGTTATATGAGGACAATATTTTGCCACAATTGTCTCACAATTGTCTTCTATCTCACACTTTTTGGAGGAAAAACATCAACTGTCTCACAATTGTCTTCTATCTCACACTTTTTGGAGGAAAAACATCAACTGTCTCACAATTGTCTTAGGGAAAATGATTCTAGAAGATTTTAGTGGGCATTGAGGTGCCTAAGGAAAGTTCTCATAGACTTGCATTAGACAATGATATTGCCAAAATACGTGAAGTAGATTCAACTACCACTAACATGACAAATGCTACTGAAAAGTGCTTGGTTGTCCTCTTCAACAAATCTTAAGCATCTTCTCTTTTCTTACTAGTTAATTATTCTCTCTTATATTTCTTTCGTATGAAAGTGATTTTCTTGGGTATGTTAAGCTCTTGTATTCCCCATATATTTTGTACTTGTTAACTCTATTTTTTCTCAAGAAAAGGGATAAATTTTCTTAATTATAATTGAGAAAATATATTTATATTTCTTACTATGTGGTAGGTGTGGACTGGAGCTCAGTAAAACAAATTTAGTTGAGCTGCTTGATGTTGATACTGTGCAAAACTATGAGAATTCACTATGGATTGCTTACAAAAATATTTACGGTTCAATGGTGAGGTTGGATATGATCAATTGTATCAAGTGTCAGCAGAAGAAGGAAATATTATCTATGAGGATGTATTCCAGCAAAGAAAAGGTATGATGGTTTTATGTTTTAATAGAGTGGGGAAATAAATCATGATTTCAAGCTTGCAAACTGGAAATTTAAATCTAGAGGATTATCTCCTTTTTGATGAATATAGATAGTAAGGGAAGAGGAATTAGTTGTTATTTTATGGTCCTCTTCATCCAGAACTACCACAGATGTACATAGATAATTGAATTCTTGTCCTCTATTTTATTTTCTTTCATCAGTTTCCATACTGAATAGAGGTTTTACATGGAAGGAAAAGACTAATGATGCTGTAAATCAATTGGAGAGTCTACTAAGGGATGGAAATGTGCATTCTCCAGTCTTTTGTGTATGTACAAAATGTGACTTTTCTTGGTGTGCTACATGTGGGTTGTCCAATTCCTAGTCTAAAAGAAAAGGAAGGATAGGTAGTCATGTTTGCAGGGAAGCAGAAAACAACAGAATCTATGGGATAATGGCAGATCTTGAATCAATTCATACTGAGTACACCAAAGGAACTGTTAACTCTAACAAGTATGCAACAGGAAATGTCAACTCTAACGAGTATGGAGCAGGAAATGTCGACTCTTAAGAGTATGCAACAGTAAATGTCAAATCTAATTAGTACACAACAGTAAATGCCAACTCTAATGAGTACACAACTGGAAATGTCAACTTTCATGAGTATGCTACAGAAATTGGTAACTCTGATGACTATCCCACATAAATTGTTAACTCTGGCTACACCATAGTAGCTGTTAGCTCTATTGAGTATACCCTAGTAACTGTTAACTCTAAAAACAACCATAGCATTGCACCTCATGATTTTGATCATGATTGGACAACTAAAGTATCAATGGGTGGCTATTGGTCCCCTTTTGATAGAACAAATCATGGGAAAGAAACTGTCTGGAGTGCTGGTACTGGATTTGGTGGTTGCATAAGTGAAACTAACCTTGACGAGAAAATGAGAAACGTTGAAAAAAAACTCGACTCTCGGGAAAAAAATCTGTTGACATCATTAACAGATATTCTTAACAACAAAGCTATGGAATACTCTCATGGCTCTCATCCTTTCTTAGGTTTATCAGCCTATGTTCTTCTGAGTCAGGAAAATATTCTTAACCGAGTTTTAGAATACTTTATGATCAATGATTCCATGTTAGACATATGTGCAAGGAACAAGCTCTATCATCAGCTAGTATCCCTGTTGAAAACTATGAAATAGTATCTGGATCTCCTTTCAATATTGATGGAATCCTGCCTGGAAAGTGACAGAAGTGATAGTTCCAATAATAACATTGGAAGTGATGGTTCTTTAATTGGTAAATGAATAACATATATGATCAATCCAAAATTATCATGAGAAAATTCCTAGGAGGAATTGATAACAAAAATGTAGAAGCTGATGTTGGCATTGCAGAGTGTCTCTTAGAATGCTACGAGGGATTGGAAGGAGCAGCTCAGAACCAAACATCTACCATACCATGGATAATATATGTTTCAGATGGGGAAGATACTGAAATGACAGAGTGCAGTGAAGCTAATTCAGATCAGTCAACATTTGTTTCAGTGGAGGAAAGCCCCAATGATGAAACTTGTTCAAATCAACATAAGAAGGCTTTTATGTATAAAAAAAATTTGAAGCCACTCCAATTCCTGGATTGTTCCTTGATTAGGGCGGGTTTTCCACATCACACTTATAGTAACAACTTCATTGGGTCGGGAGAAAATCGTCAGAGCATTGATAATACAGGTGAGCACAATAAAAAAAGGATGATATATATTACAAAAGAAATAGCTTGCTTCTTTTTTCTTTTTCTTTTTTCAGTCGAAAAAAATAGTTCCTTGGTATTCAATTGAATCAAAATAACCTTTTACATCTTCAGTCAGCACTGTAATACCCCAAGGGTCAACAAGAAACAAGTGACAATCTCAGTACCAAGCATACACATACTTCATAAACAAAAACAAAACAAGCAGAGAATATCAGAGATACCCTAAGCACCTGGGTATCAATACAAAAGAAATAGCTTCCTTGTTGACAAGTCTTCCTCTGGAGTGGGATTCCAGCATACATGTGCAAGTAGATTCCAATAGAATGGATTTGTTGAAATCTTTAATTGCGGGTCCCAAAGGAACTCCATACCAAAATGGAGTATTTGTATTTGGCATTTATATTTCCACCAGGTATGACTTCTTTCTGAGTATTTATTCTTTTAGTTTTTTTCCTTTGCCATTTAATTTGTGTACTTCTGTTTCGTCTCTTTCACATTCAAAATCCTTGTTAACTACTAACCCAATTTCCTTTTCCTTAACTTGTAAATGACAATGATATTTAGAATTTAAATTCTATCTTGTTCGCAATGGCCTCAAAAATAGATACAAGTGAACACTGTAGATCACCTTCAACCCATGGAAAGCCTAACTCCAGTGTGTGTGCATCTGCAACATAATATTGGGGTCTCTCTTAGGACTTAGTAGAGAGGAGTGTTCTCTCTTAGGAGTGTTTATAAATATGGTCTGCATTTCATGTGTTTGTAAGCATGACTATGTTTATCTATGATTTTTTATTTTTCCAAAGCTGAATAATGCTTCTACTTCTAATGATCAAAATAATGCCCCTTCCCAATGATCATTAATACGTACGTCTCATCATTTGCACCTCCTACCTTTAATTTTGAATTTGTATATAATCTCCAATTGACTTTACTAGAATACACATACGAATACACATCCAAAATTTGACATATTTACCTCCTGGTTTTACTTCTATAATTATTGATTTACAATATGCAAAAATACTTTTACTATACTAGCTCTCTATCTTCTCTATGGAACTGGGATTATCTTGGCTATGGAAGTCAACCTTACAAAAGAGGTCACTTTCTTTTTAGTGAGGCTACACAATTATTGTCTAAAAACACAAAAAATGTTCTTTGCTGTTGAATCTATTATTTTGGTAGAGAGGAGCATGTCTAAAATCTCTTTCAGTATTCGGGTAGAGGTTGAAAAGTTCCATCATTGTCTACCAACTTAATAAATATATGCTAATGATTTTGAAAGTTCAATGTTTGTTAAGTGAAAATTGAACGTCCAGAAATAGAAATATATCCTCTTGAGAAACCTTAAAATATCTGAAGTTTGCACAAGCCTGTCCATTTGGAAATTAATATTTCTTATGCCTCCAAGCTTCAGAGTGCAAAAAAAATCAGATATTAGAAGTACCTTCACCATTTCTCTGTCAGCTACACTGCCATTTGCAATTTACTTTGATTTATTTCAAAATATTATGGCCTTTTTATCCATAGTGACCAGAAACATATTCCACCCCATCTGAAATGTGCATGAGTTTCTTCATCTCAAAATCAATATTTGTCAAGCCTGCAAGCTTTAAATTGAAAAAAAAAATATTAGAAGTACCTTCAATTTTTCTCTGTGAGTTACACTGTCGTTTGCAATTTTTACTCTAATCTTTGTTTAATTTTTATGGCCTTTATACCTGTGGTGACCAGGTATGTATTTCAGTCCTTCCCAGCTAGCCAGCTTCCAACATACAGAGTATACAAAATCAGAAAACATTAAAAATGTGTGATCTTTTAACATAAGGTATCCCCATAGATTTAAACCTTTGCCTTGTCATTGCAAGCATGTTGTCTTCACTGCTTGTCAAGGTCCCTTGAGACTTTTTTTTTAAGCTTTGATAATGGTTTACTAGTAGCTTGAGATTAGATACATTATGTACATACTTCAGATATAATATAGATCAACTAGACCTCTGTTTCTTATTCTTGTTCTATAGAGAAGGTACTAGTTCTTCTAGAAGCTTCCTTAAGTTCAGTAACTACTTGTCTAGTTGGCTACGCATTGCAGATAGGCCATCTTCAACATGAAAATTGGACAGCTCCGATATGGATTGGCTAGTTTTCTACTTGTTTGTTTGACTGTCCTTTGGTTTTTAACTTTCCGTTATAGGAGAGTGGTAGCCTTGAATGCATTATTAGTAAAATTACATTTTTCTTTGGGTCATTGCAATTCCTATAAAATACTTGAAATACTGGGATAAGCACACTACTTGAGAGTATCTTGAATTAATGACCAGTAATAACTATTGAGTTTCCATATATATATATATCTATGCTTTTAATAATTAGGAAAAGTTCTTTGAGTTGTTTGTTAGTTTCTGAAGTTGACATTTACTTGAAATATGCCAATAAAACTTTGTATGCCAAAACTCCCATTGTGAGATATGAATTTAGTATAAAATTTTAGTTAGATTGTCATGGTTTCCTCCATTTATTGCAGGGATCTCTTATAGATGGGACAGTTTTCAACTCAAGCTTTGAGAGGGGTGATCCAATAGAATTTGAAATTCGCAGTGGTCAAGTAATCAAAGGTTAGCTCTTGGGGTTTATCCTTTATAATTTTATACCTGTAATTACTAATAACTATTGGGTTTCCA
>LPNX010213121.1:0-26156 GCA_001517045.1 Pseudotsuga menziesii
ATGTTTTCCAAAAAAAATGCTTTCAGGGATCTCAAGGTCATTCAAAATAATGCATGTCAGTAATCCAACTGTATCTCACAAAGTGCCTTTCTTCACAACTTGAATTTATTCGTTTTGAAAAAATGATCATATTTAGATCATTTTGTGTTAATCGCGGTTACAATTTGACACATCTATTAACACTTCAACACATATTTTAACCAATGATCATATTTAGATCATTTTGTGCTAATCATAGTTACAATTTGACACATCTATTAACACTTCCACACATCTTTTAACCTGTCATTCATTCTATTTAAGACCTTCATCAGAGCAATACACTTCATCAATCATCCATATATGTGCTTGACATCAATGAAAACATTATATTCGTGGGTGTGGAACTTCGTTTAGGTGTTTACTTCTCGATGTTTCGATCTTTACTATGAGATCATCCTCATGAGATCAATAGAAGCTTGGTGAAATAATATTTCCCAATTGAGTCCATCATCAGGGCTTTCTCCTGTTCTGAGTTTTCACCCTGACGATGGACTCAATTATTTGGTAGTCTGAAACACTGGTTTCAAAAAAAACACGAAGATCCTTCTTCACAAATTAAATTAGATGTTGTTGCATTGTAACTAAATCCTCATCTTATGAATGTATTCGAATGGGCATAAGGAGATCTAGGAACAAATAAATAGATTGTTGGAGTTGTTAAACGAGTCATAGTATAAGGATAAGATTTGAGTTCTATATTTAGAAGTTGTTACAAGATTTTAGGAGTTGTTGTTATTGTGTTGGCAGTATCATCTTCTATGTATCAATATGTAAGCTAAAGAGCATTTTGAGGAAAAAAATATTTTTCTAAAAAAACATTAAAAAACATTAACCTATTTTCATGATCAATATTTATGATATTATTATGCTCCCGACATGGAATATATATGAATCGGTTAGGTGGATTAATTCGAGAGGCATATTTAAATTTTTTATTTTTCAAATGTTTTTACTATAGTTTGATTAATTTTTATTTTTTGAATTATTTAAATATTGATTTAACTTAGCTTCTATTGGTCTTTTGCAGGTGACGTTTTCTTGGGACTTTGTTCCCAAAGACCCGACGGAATGATAGCGTAAGAAATGGCATTGAAAAATGCTTAGTTTGAGTTAATGGTATTCACACCAACATATAGTTGAGGGCAGAATCCCAGAAATTTATTTGACAAAAAATAATTAAATGAGCAAGCGAAGTTTCTCCCTCGAAATAAATAACTAATAAGAAGGGACACAGTGAGAATGAGGCATACCTATAAGTTGCCCTGCGCTTTTGTTGGGCGTTATTGCTGTTGGTAATCGTGAAAGATAATTCTGGACCATATCATGAAGTGATGGATGCAAATTTTAATATAATCAGATCCATGGATCGATGTGGAGACAATTGACGATCCAATTGAGTCAGTGGAGCATAAATTCAGTTGGTCAGGTTGTGCAATCAATCAATATGAATTAGAACGATCGGAGCTGAGTCTCAATAAATTCTACATGGGATGTTATGGTGGTCGATTCATTGATTGGAATTAGTTGGAAGTGGTGATTGATTGATTGATTCATTTAATTTGGCAGAGGTTGAGATAGAATTCTTAATAAGTGTGGCAGCTCCCATTGGCTCAACCTAGCCATGCCATGAATGCAATGACGCAGAGACAATTAATAAAATTTAAGGATATATGCCATAACATACTGACATGTTATTGAGTGTATAGGAAATAAATCTAGTTGTAGATCTATGTCCAATTGAAAAGGGTTGATTACAACATTGATCTCTTCTAATTCTTCCCGATCAAATTTAAATTCACAATTACTTGTCGATCTACCTATTGATAGATTGGAACAAGCAATCAATCTGCTTTCTCTTGTCAAATCCTTACTATAATGCAAGCTCATATAGAATTCCATCAAGCTTCATACTTCAATCAATCTACACTAGTCACTCTTTCCACAATCCTACAACCATAGAGAACTGCTCTTGTGTGTTGAAAAGACCTGCAATATTGAAGTTTATAGAAAGGTAGCCAAGTATGTGAAGCGCCATTACAAGAGTCCTGATTTAGGAAGAGAAAAAGGCATATGGAAAAGTTATAATCAAAGCATTATACATGTCATGTTGCAAGTGGCGGCCTGTACATGAAGCTTGAGGCATTGTCAACATAGTTGAGAAGTCTAGAGAAATTTTATAGTTTAAGATTTTAGGTAAATTCCTATTGCAGCAACCATTCCTCGCAATTTACAATAAATCTCGAGCAGAAGCACGAGGGGATTAAATGAAGAGTTGGAGGCTTGTGATATATATTAGACACAAATAGTAGCATGCATTCAAGGAGATATATAATATATATGGACAGAAGTAGAACTTGGCATCCATTAAAATTATTTATGGAGGTGAAGCATGTTGCGTTCGGTGCCAGATATCGCTCAAGGGAACCGGTAGAATGAGTGAATGATTTGTGTTCAAGTCACGCCACATTCTTTCTCTGGATTTAAAGTCTCCAACGATCTCCCAATCAGGGAAGCTTACCATTGCAATTCTATTTAATACCCTTCTTCCATTGTCTCCAACTAATCCAAATCCCTACAAATACATAGAGAAAATCGGTCTGCAATTTTCAATTTATCCTTTGACTTCTGTATTTGTAATTTCTTCATCATTAAATAGATATCAATGAAGTTTCAGAGTATGGATATCTACGCTCCAAATCTCGATGAAAGATGGAGATCATTGGTAAGCCTTGAAGAACCATGCCAAGAAGATTTATGGGTTCTTTGATTTGCCAGTTCTGGTCACTTGATGAGCAACCATTACACATTATGGATTCTATTATTGTAAATTTGGACTGTTTCTTGAATTCTCCATGTTATTATATATTCTCTTTAATGGAAAATGCACAGTTTGACACTGGTATAGAAAATCCAAATCCCTATGAACTTTGAGCTTTCATTCATTCATTCACGCATTTATCCTTTATACTTTGATCACAATATTTTATATAAAACACTGCTGCAACTACAATCTACAAATGACCAAAACCACTGTGCCGAGACTCTACTGATTCGATTGCAACGCTAACTACAACACACTTCAAGTCACGTGCATATCAATTTCCACACCGCAACCCCTCTCCTGTTTGTCGCACACAATATTCATTTTCTTTTTCGGATCCACTAGCTTCGTTGTTTGGTTGCTTGCTTTTCACCTACAAACTTAGAAGACGAGGAATACTAGTTGCTTGCTTGCTCACTGGCACGATGGAAGAAGCCGCCCTGTTTCTGAAGGCAGCATTGACAGGTGTCCTATTTGGCCTTGCATCGTCCAGGGAAACTGTAAGTGGATGCACGAAATAGAGAAGAATAATGGGAAATCAGGTTCTTCTTTACTGTAATTCTGAGGAAAATAATATATTTTAACTCAGTTAAAACTCATTTTCATGCCAATTCAGTTGGAAACCACCTTTGAAGTCTGAATGTGTATGTTAAACAAAATATAGCACTTTTTTATATTTTTTGGTTGGGAGTACACTTTTAACCAGTTACCAGCCTTCACGACTCTCTCATCCTTCGTAATGAGCTTATAATTTTCTTGTTATGAGGAGTGAAGAATCTTGACAAAACCTAAGGTGGGGTTTGGCTGGGGTGGGGTCGTGTGTGGGATGAAGAGGGTTTGATAAACTTGTTTGAGCAATTACGAACTATATTGTTTTCCTGGGAAAGGTACCACCCAAAGGCTAAATAATTGAGATTGTAAAGGAAAGGGCTCTTAATTTGTTGAAAGACAGAAACCAAGCATGATCCAAGGTCATTTTCCCCAAAGTAGCATAATGCAGAGAATTGCTAATTCCACAGTAACTCTGAAAATCACAGTTATTGTAACTTCTCCTGAAGTTTCCTAGAAATTAAAATTTCTTAATGTCATCTTCATCTTCTAGGTTGTTGGAAAAGGACCAACCTTGATTGTTGCATCACTAATGTGAAGGATGGTGATTCCATTGTCACATATAGTTTAGACTACAATACTCTCTCTCTCTCTCTCTTTTCCAATAGCTGGTATTATGTTCTAATTTTACAATAAGATGCTTATGGTTATTAATTGAGAAAGGTAAAAGACAGGGAAGGTTTACTTAATTGGAAGCCATGCTTTAAAATATAAAGTTGCAGATAGTTTTGTCATAGATAGTTTAGACTACAATACACGTTGTTTTTCTTCATAAAAGCAGTGAATTCCAATACGTTTTTTTCTTCATAAAAACAGTGAATTGCAATAATTGGTATTAAGTTATAATTTGGTTTGTGAATTCCAATAGATTATTATGTCATTTAAAGATTATTATGTCATTTAAAGGGGTTTGTTCTTAAAATTGTAATTGCAATTGAATTTCTATTTTTTGAATTCCTTAGAAGCCAACTGATAGATGGGTTTTATTTGTATGACACATTGATGCACAACTGAAACCAAAAATCCCAATGATAGTGGCAAACCATTGCCAACTTCCCAGATAGGTCCTTCAATTAGCACTACCAGTACAGAGAGCATTCCAACTACTCCCAGGCTAGAGGAGCAATTAAGAATATCATCCCACTTGTTGAAATTCACATTCAATGAGCTGAAATCTGACACCAGGAACTTTAGGCCAGAGAGTGTTCTAGGTGAAGGTGGCTTCGGCTATGTTTTCAAACGCTAGATAGAAGAGAATGGTACTGCTACTGTCAAGCCTGGCACCGGCCTCATTGTTGTTTTCAAGACACTTCAAGTTCGTTTGATATGTTGGCTACTGGTTTTTTGTTCTCCTTCTTGATATTTGCAATATAGGGTTGTTTTCCCTAAGTTTGTTTCCAGGTTCCTATTGCTTTGCATCGAAATTGGGTGATGGGATTTCATGTTGGTGGAGGATTTGGATTTTTAAGAAGCTTTAAGAATGAGCTATTTTGAGGGCCAACTTTGTGGGCCAGTCCAACAGTGTTGATTTTCGGATTTTTAGTAGGATTGTCTGTGAGATTTTTTTGTATCGTGATGACCTAAATGTTGTGGGTAGTTTTTTTGCCTATTCCTAGAAGCTTGCCTTAGACAACTTTGATAGTAGTATCACTGCATAATATCTGCAAGGAATCTGAATGTTGGGAAGAAAACAATTGCTGGCATGTGCCAAACCTATTTACATTGTTAAAGTTTAAATAAAACCTAAAAAAAATTATATATATAAAACAAACCATTTTTGTTTATTTATTGTTGATCATGAAAGGATTTGATACAGGTAAGGATGCTAATCTTTATGAAACGTTCAAGTTAACCTACAACAACATGTGACAATATCAAAGACATTGCCACCACATGGCTCTTGTTACTAATATTCATTATAATATTCATTTTATGTATTATAATATTCATTTTATGTATTATAAAAGATGTTTGTTTTTAAAAAAACAATACTTTTGCAATATTTTTTTCCAATTCAATAGCCTTACTCATACTTACATATTTGATCATTCATATGATGGTAAAACCTTTTCTTCACCCGATATCTTGTCAATGACGATCAATTTTCATTATGCTTGAACTATAATTACATATGGAAAGGTCAATTTGCAATGGAAACAAGTGCTTTTTTTCAACAACGTCCATTTGGACATGTAATATGTCTTCATTGATTGTAGACGTCACCATGCCAACATTAGTGCTGGTTGAAATTCTCCAACATAATGTTGTTGAAATTCTTCAATTTGATGTTTGGTTGTTAATTTTTTGAATTAGGTGTAGTGAAAATCCTTAACATTTATTAATTCATAATACTTTCTGAAAAAAAAACATATTTTAGATTCATAAAGATAATATCTTAAATAAAATGCTATATCATATAGCATAAAGTTTATATGGTTTACTAATAAATAATTTTAGAAATAAAATCAATCAAACTTTTTCTTTGATCTTCAACACACTATTATGATGCAAGAGGGTTTCGTTGACCCTTCAATGTTAATATGTAGAAAACAATACTATGCTTGAAAACTAATTAACATACATTTTTCCATGCATCTTTTGGACATGAATACTATGTTATAATAAAAGTTTGTCAATTCATCGCCTCTCTTTTATTTAAAATTCACATTCTTTACAAAGAGTTGGTAAATGATTCTCTAACATCCATTACAACAAAACATTATAAGAGGTTACAACAAAACATTATAAGAAGAATGATCGGTTGACACTTCTATTAGAATACGATCATTGAGGAATGATCGGTTGACATTTTTACTCGAATACCATCATTGAGATAGGGTAGGGAAACCTTTCTTCATTCTCCTTCACCATGAGAATACCACATTTTAAATATATATGAACCATTATTGAGATAGGGTAGGGTAACCTTTCTCCATTCTCGTTCACCATGAGAATACCACGTTTTAAATATATATGAAATTCCCCATAAGAGTACCATTGGAAAGGTAATGTAGGAGGACCCTTACCTATGCTTCAAATTATTTAAAAAAAATATTAAGGGTCAATCATCCCTTCCGCTAGACAACCATTAATAAAGATATCATAATTTTTGAATGATTTTCCTACCTTATCCATGATCAAATCCATGAGAATAATATTCTTGAAAAAGAATCACTTCACCCTAAAGTACACCCTTTGACAATAACACATCATTTAGTTTGGTTGATCAACTCTTCTCCATTCTCTCATATAAGAGATTACTATGCTAAGAAAAGATCATTAATCCCTTCGACAAGGTTACAAAAGATAAAAATACCATCCTTAAGGAAGGGCATATCAAGAATTCATAGTTATTCCCCTCCATGAAAATACTATGATTAAGGAAGCGATAGACTTCTTTCACCATTATTCCCCTCCATGAAAATATTGCAATTAAGGAAGTTATCGGAAACCCTTGACTATTATTTTCCTCCATGAATTTACTATTATGGAGGTAGTGATGAAATAACCTTCATCAATATCCCAAGTATGTAGGCAGTGATGAAATAACCTTTGTCAACATCCCATGTATGTGTAAATCTTACTTGAGGAAGATCCATCCACCCTCTAACATGATGCCTCTCCATTAAAATACTATGTTAAATTACCAATGGGATGACAATTCCCCATAATCCATCTTATTATAAAACATAGCATGAGGAATAGTTAGCTTATTCTTATAATGGTTAATCTATGAAATGCATAATATCCATAAAAAAATATTGTTTGACAACTATCCATGTTGCCTCTCTTGATAATACTATCTCAAGAAGGTTCAACCAACCTTTCGAGTCATATCCCCATGAATATAAAACAATCCTTCATGAATGGTCAGCAAACCCTTTTTTTTCACTGCATCAATTATGATTATATAGTGGAGGAAGCGTCATCTAATACTTGTCCAAGATCCCACTGTATTAAAATACTATGTTGGAGGAATAGTTGGCCAATATACACCTTTATAGAAATAAAATATTTTAGGAATTGTTAGTAAGCCCCTCCCCGTTGTCACCCTAAATATGAATGCAATGCAATATAAAGGGTCAAATGAAAATTTTCAAAGATAAACCCATGCAATTGATATGATTGAGAAATAATTGTCCTACCATTCTTTATTACCCCCTCCATGAGAATTATATGCTGGAGGAAAGGTCAATTGACCTTCATCGAGGTCCCTATTATGCTAAAATATTATTGTAGAAGTGTAAGCTAACCCTCAATAAGATCAACACCAACATGAATAATTTATTTTAATTAGGGTGGCCAATCCTTCTTTATGGTCATCTTAGATCATAATACCATATAAGATGAAAGGTCCACTAGCACTTCCCATTGATCTCTTTTATGAGAAAAAATTCCGTTGGAAAAGTTCCTTCATAAAGGGTCAAAGGAATCTTCTTTATACTCTATATCAATGAGAAAAATATACTTGAATAAGGGTTGGATAAACTTTTCACTCATTAGTACAAAATGGAAAATGTGTGACTATGCAACTAAAAAATTTAGGTAGAACATTTTTAATAAGCTGAATACTACTAAAATTGATAATTTTAAGTGTCATGGTTATAAATAACTAACATAAACTACTAATATAGTCAAAGATAAACATATAAAACTAGATAATTACTATGTAAATATAAATTACTTTGTTTCATTTGTATAAATCATTTTACATCAATTTTGTATATTAATGTAATATTCAAAATGAATATGATATGTTGGAAAAAGTAGCACCAAGATGACACAATGGAGTTTCTAGTTACTATGAATCATTAGTTGGCAATATAAAGATAGAGGGATGAAAGTTATTATCCAGAGATAATGAGTAGATATATATAATGGTTTCACTTAATTTATATAAGGATTAGGAATGTGCAAGCTTACAAGAGTGACCCACTAGCCTATTTTTTGTGAGTGGACATTATGTGAATAATGAGGTAATTTTAGATGATTATAATTATTAGATAGACCTCCTACATCTCTCTATGCATCTTAAGTATACTTACTCTACTAGTACATTAATATAATGACCAACTATACTGAGATGATCAATTTAGTTATACTTATGAGTGTTATGTGTCCTTACCTCACCTAGCCTTACCTTATCATCATTTTCATTTCTTGTGTATTATGCATATATCCCTATTATAATTAGAATGAATATTCACACACAAATAATTTATATATACTTATAACTATATTAACATGTAATATATATTATTTATATATTATGCATGTAATATCCCCATGATTTAACCCTAGTTTAAAATATAATTTTGTAAATATTTTATGAGTTCCTTAATGGTAGAACTCATTGTATGAAATCTTTTTAAATATTAATATAAAAGCATGGGCTGGTTGTGGTTGAGTCATCACACTGAATGAACAGGGACTCATGTATTCAACCATGATAGTGAGTGAGGATGGTTGTAATAGCCTTGGGCTAAGTTTATGACCCTATTTAACCTTGAAAACCCAAAAGAATACCCTTTACCTTTTTTGGTTAATCCTAAATATCCTTACTTAACCTTAAAAACTTGTTTTATGAGTTTAAAAGGTGGATAAGTGGAAATTAATAAATTTTGGACAAGTGTCACATGGATGTGATGGATCCATGCAAGGTTGATGGAATCGATCTTAGGGAAGGAGGCTCGAGCTTGTGGGAGTGCATGTAGGGTATGCTGGAGAAGGAAATGCACAAAGAAGGAGGAAAAGTACTAGATGCTAAGCTAGGAGGATAAACTAGACGTGGAATTTTTGTTGGGGAGAATTTTTTGGAATGCAGAAGATTACTACAAGAGAAGCACAAGAGGAGAATCAACTCCTGTTTTTGAACTTACAGTGAATTATGCTTTGCTACACAAGACCCGCATAAGCACCATGCATGGGAAGAGTAGTTTCATTGAACATGGTTCTATAGGGTACAATGCTCTAAGTTTGGGGGAAATGTGCCGCATCTAATCATTCAGGTGATAAGCCCATATGTGGGCTCATTTAGGTCTTAGGTGGACAAAAAGTTCAACTCCTAATCTTGAGTGAACTATCAATTTTTTACTGTAGGAAAAGTTGGTTAGGATGGTGAGAAACCTGAGTGCTTGAACTAGATCCTTAAGCCTTTGGTTGCAAACCATTTTTTCTTTTTTTTCCTCTGGTAATTCCAATGAAGTGATAAGAAATTATTGAAGTGAACTTAGTGGAATTCTAGGCATAGAGGATAATGAGAGTTATCATTGTTGTTCTAGTAGAATGAAGTTGGGATAAAGAATTGCATAGTTTGACATGGATTTGGTTAAAAACTAGTATATCATGTATACCAAGTGTTGAGCCCTAAGATAACCTGGGATGGTGAGAATTCCGCGGCGATTGCATGAGTCTCATCTTGGGGATGGAGTTATGCAGTGATTGAATTACGATGTGATGACATTGCAAATCAGAATTCAAGAGTGTAATTTATGTTATTGGGATTGTAGGTGCTGAGTCCTGACTTCGGACATGTCAACGTCGAGAATCGGTAGTTGGGAGTATAAGTTTGTTATGTTGGTTCATCCATTCTGACATCTGACTTCCAATGTCAGGATTAGAACGCCAGGGCCATTATTTTTGTGTTTTGGATATGTCGACTCCTGAATTCTAATGTCATGATCAGAATTTAGAGATCATCGTGTCTATGGTTTTGGGTTACCTAGCTATTCCGACTTCTAATTGTTGATATCAGTATTGGCATGGAAGAGTCGGGATCGACACAGTAATGTCAAGATCGATGTTTTATCTTATGTAAGGAATATTTATGCCATCATCTTAGTATTTAAAAGTTATTTAATGATGTTATTTATTTGATTAATGGTTTAACATGTGACTAAATTCTTATTTAAGTTATTTATGTAGTTTTAAATATACGCTTCAGCATTGTGTTGATTTGTTTAATTTATTTGAATTAATAATTATGAAATTTTGGAGCCCATTCAGAAATCTATGATTGTTTCTATCCTTTGATGGTTCTTTAGGTGGTTGTGTAGTGTTAGGGTGCATTACAATGTGATATCAAAGCACGTTAGTAGTATGTTCTTCCTTTATATTTAAAGAGGAGTGATTACCTGTATGTATGGTGACGTATGGGGTACATTACAGTGTGGTGTCAAAAATAAGGTTTAAACCTTTAGCCTCAAGGAGTTGTTGTCTTGATGATTATATGCTTTTAAGGTTGTTAATTCTTCAATGAAATGTTACATGTAGATGATGAGACACAATTAGGCAAATGAAGTTTTATTCTGAACTAACAAGCCTAGTTAAAAATTCATATTATTAGCTATAGTCCAATTTGTTTCAGGTATTTCTAGTTTCCAGTTGCCATATTTGTGAGAAGGAAGAACTACAAATGTGGTCGAGAGTCTGGAAGTATCACAGCTTGCTAAAGAGGTTTGAGTGGGAGACCAAATAATAAATTATAACGATCATCAATCAGAAATGGAACCTAAGGAAGTGTTATGGAGATTGAAAGACATTCAGGTTGGAAATGAAAATATTTTTCAATATATGGAACAACAGAATCAAATTATCATCAGATGATATAGATCCTAATGTGGATGAAAGATAAGGTGCAACAAGCACCTTCTGTGATCGTAAGGTAAGGAGAAGACTCCCTTAATAGATTGATTCCATATAGGTATCAACATTCCAATGATAGGGATGAAAGAGACTAGAATGTGCATTCTCAAAACCACTCAGTTGGTATTCATCGTGGAAGTAAGAAGCTTGAAATTCAACATGAGGTTTCTCCTAAAAGACATCAGAAAAGAGAGAGAGAAGGAAATGTTTTACAGGGTTATATTCGAAAGATTAATCCTACCACCTTTGATGGGGTGAAATTAGGTGAATTTGTAAAGATATGTCTTGTTGAGATGAAGAAGTATCTATAGCTGCATGATTATTCAAATAACAAAGAATCCATAATCATCAATTTCTAATCTCTAAGGAAAGGATTAATGGTGGTGGAAGGAATTGGTGTAGGAAAAAGACCTGGATGAGAAGAAAGTTTATTGGAGGAGATTCCAAAGGTATATCAAGAAAGAATACCTATCTTAGTAGTATTATGATAAGAAGATGCCAGAATTCTTCAAATTCTAATTAGACAACATGACAATGGAGGAGTATGAGAAGAGGTTGTTGGAGTTGTTAGTCTATTTGGAGTTCATCCAAGAAGAGAAGGTAAAAATCTAGTGTTTTTTTAACGACTTGTCGACATTTTATAAGGATAGGATATCCTACAACAAACCCCAAATATTAAAAGAATGTATAAGGAAGGATAAATTCCCATAAAAGTAAGGTAAGAATAGGCAGGATCTACATAAGAATTTGAAACATAAGATGAGGATGAAGTAGGAACAAAGGAAAAAGGGATTTAGGCCCTTTGAAGCTAAATAGGAGCAGTTTAACAATTTCAGGAAGCCCATTTCAAAATATGTAGAAAGGAATAATGAACCTAAAGGATAGAGGAAACCAAGGATATTTAAATGTTGGAAGTGTGGAGGTGACCATTATCTCTGAAATTGTCCTGAAAAGAAAAGCAGGGATGCCAAAGTGTACCATGTAAAGAATGAAGATATAGTTGGGGACAATTCCAGAAGCACTCCACAAATTTGTGTAGTGTTGGACAATCACCAAGTTGATCATAAATCATTGATGATAGAAATTGAAGGTAAAGTAAGCAATTTGTCAATTTCAATTTTGATTGATTCCAGAGCTTCCTTGAGTTATATAAGTTCTAACTTGATGGAAATATGCAAGTTAGTAAGCAATGAGTTTCCTAAGAATAGGATGGTGAAGTTAGCTAAAGGAATCAAGAGGAAAACCACCTCAATGGTTAAATACTACAAATTATTAATGGATGGATTGCAAACCCGGCCCAATCTAGAAATAATCCCTCCGACGTAGTATTATTTTCTACTAGGCATGGATTGGTTGTAGTCACATTATACGATTCTCAATTGTTAGAATAAACTTGTGACATTCAAGGATGAATATTGTAACATTGTTCAGATTCAAGGAATTCCTAGACCAATTTCTTTGAGGGAAATATCATCTATGCATATGAAAAGGTATATTAGGATGGGTTCCAGTTATATGTTGTCCATGCTGAAGATTTAATAGCAGAGACATAGTCATGAACATAATAAATTTTTATCCAGGTTCTCAATGAATTTGAGGACGTGTTTTAGGATGTACCTCAATTTTCAACCAAGCGTGACATTGATTTCGTGATTTATTTGGTGCTTGGATTGGTGTTTGTATCTAAGCCTCCCTACGGGATGAGCACCCTGAAGTTGAAGGAATTACAGATGTAATTAGTAGAATTATTGGAGAAAGGGTATATACACCCAAGCATTTTTCCACGGGGAGCTCCAGTGTTGTTCATGAGGAAAAAGGATGGCATGCTAAGGATTTATGTGGATTATATCTAGTTAAATAAAGGCACAATCAAGAACAGGTATCCTTTACCAAGGATTGGGGATATTTTTTACCATCTTAGAGAGGAAAAGGTGTTCTCTAAAATCGATTTGAGCTATGAGTATCACTAGGTGCATATAATGGATGAAGACGTTAATAAGGCTGCCTTCAAGACTAGGTATGGGAATTATTAATAGACCCTGGTTCATTTTGGGTTAACAAATTCCCCAACAAATTTTATGTTCTTGATTAATGGTGTGTTCAAAGAGTTATTAAATAAATTCATCAGTCTTATTATATGACATTTTGGTTCATTCCAAGTATGAAGAGGAACATAAGGAGAATCGTATAATCACTCTGCATAATTCTAGGGAGAAAAAATTATATTCTATTCTTAGAAAATGTTCTTTCTATCAAAAGTAGTTGTTAAATTTGGGTCTCATCATTTCCAAGGAAGGTGTAGCAGTAGAAATTGTAAAATTAAATAAATTCAAGAATGGTCAACTCCCAGGAATGTGGCATAGATCAAATCATTTATGGGATTTGCAGTTTATTACAAAAGGTTCATGGAGTCCTCTCGAATTGTCAATCCGAAAACATCCTTGCAAAAGAGGAATGTGAAGTTTATTTGGAGTCAAAAGTGTGAAGAAAGCCTCAAACTCTTAAAAGAGATGCTCACATGTTCTCTAGTGTTAAAAATTCCAAATCTAAATAAGGAGTACATGGTATGTATGGTTGCATCGTTGGAATGACTTGGTGGATTCTTCATGCAAAAAGGTTATGTGATTTTATATGAATCACAAAAGCTAAAGGATCATAAGAAGAACTACGCTACTCATGTTTTGGATTTAGACGTTGTTGTTCATCCACTCCAAATGTGGAGGAATTATCTCTTGGGAATCTAGTTTGAATTAAGAACTGATCGTCACAAGCTTAAGTGTTTGTTTGAGCATCCTCAATTGAGTGCCATATAATCTAGGTGGGTTGAATTCGTAAGTGAGTTAAAATTTGATATTAAATGCATTAAGGGAAAGAAGAATCATGTGGTTGATGCACTCAGCAAGAGAAATCAGATAATGCAAGTTACAGCTATTAATGAATGGAAAATAGACCTAAAAATCAGGCTGCATGAATCCTTGAGAGAAGATAAACATTACATACATGTGGAAGTAGTGTTACAGTGATAAAATAGGCCTTTAAAGTTTGTGAATTATTCATTAACGAAGGATCATATCCAACTATCATAAATAATTTCTCTAAAGTATTCAAATCACAAGTAGAGAAGGCATTCTGAAATTGAGATATGGTCTTCCTAGAGTATAGTGGATCTCCAACAAGATCCCTAGCTACTTGAATGGTTTTCTCATCCCACTTGGGTCTAATGGGTGTGTCATGATATGAATGCATGTCATCATAATAATCATCAATATCAGAATAAAACACTTAGATGAAGAATCATCACTACATCATCATGGAGTGGAATATTTGAGCATTCCCCTTGAGCTAGTTCGATCTACTGCATGGGCTCTTCTTTGAACTGTACACTCCTTTCGATGAATGATTTTTGAGATGAGGGATTAAAGAGATTGTATCCCTTTGCATATTCAGCATATCCAACCATTATGGAATCCTTTATTTGAGGTTGCAAGGCCTTTCTCTTCACGAAAGGAATCCTAGCCCAAGCCTTTGAGCCAAAAACCCTGAAATGAGAAACATTGGGCTTGTGACCACTCCAAGCCACATATGGAGTTTTTACATCCAATTCTTTGTGTGGAGCTCTATTTTGAACATATGAAGTACAATTGATAGCTTAAGCACATATATCAGTATTCAAATAATTTTCTTCCATCATGCGTGTTGCCATCTCCTTGAGAGCTCTGTTCTTGCGCTCTGCAACACCATTTTGTTGTAGTATCTAGGGCACGGAATGTTGCATTTGGATGCCACATTCCTCACAAAACCGATACAAATTATTATTGGCATAATCCTTGCCATTTTCAGTCCTAAGAACCTTGATCTTAATCCCACATTCATTCTCAAATAAACCTTTGTACACTTTGAAAGTCTAAAAAACTTCAAATTTTAGCTTGAGAAAATACACCTAGCAGTACCTGAGAAATCATCTATGAAAGTCAACACATAATTTGAATTCCGATATGAGGGTGTGGGAAGAGGCCCAATGAGATCTGAATGGATCAGATCAAGCGCTTGGATGTCCCTCATTTCCTTTCCTTTCTCATATATACGCGCACCATGTTTTCCCACTACACACCCTTTGCATGTGCCATTGGAAAACTTGATGGTAGGAAGCCCTTCAACCATGCTTTCATTGCTTAGTTATTGGAGGTACCTATAGTTGAGATGACCATATCTCTCATGCCACAACTTGCTTGTCTCATTGGCATGTGACAAGAGCACATTCCCTTGTGAGTATGGAAGGAAGTGAGAGCATTTGTACATTCTCGAATCATGGTTAGGAAAACCCACTGCAACAACTTGGCCTATAGAGACTTCTGAGATCTCCACATCATTTCAAGTAAATGTTACTCTCTTGGTTTTACCAGTGTGTGTCATTTGATAGACAGAGAGTATGTTTGTTGCGAGATCAGGCACAAACAACAAATTAAGTTTGCTGAGATTCCATAGTAAAGATTCATGGCATCTGGTGGAGAGTCTGTGGTGAGCGAGGAGTTGTTGTCGATGTTTTGAGCCATCCATGGCTCATCTTTAGGACAATAGTGATGATTGTGAAGATGTTCATCTTTCATTGAGGTATTAATATAGAACAACTTACTTGGGATGGTTCCGACTAGGTTATGAGGTTCTTAGGGTTTTAAATATTTAATTTTTAATTGTTAAGTTCATTTTAATTACAATATTTTAATTTATTAAATTTTAATTATTGTGACAAATAACAATTTTGTTAATTTTGTTAATTTATAATTTTGAATGTTCTTTTAATTGTTTTAAATTGTTTTAAATTTTATAATGATTACTTTAATATTAAATATTTTAATATGGTAGTTTATTAAGTTTAGTATGTTAGTTAATTTAGTGATTAATTATTTTGATTAATAATCTATTGGTTTATTTAGTAATATTTTTTATTAATTAGGCTTGTTTGAGTTTTAATTGTTAGTTTAGTAAATTTAGTAATTTTTAGGGGTAATTTTAATAATATTGATTAATTTTAGATTGATTAATTAATTAAGAAATATATTAGTCTTACTTAGTTAATTAGTAATTTGTGCTTATTGGTTAATAGATTAGGTTTAACATTAATATAGTGAGTCAATTAGAGTTTAATCCATTTTTAATTTAATTTAATTTCCAATTTTAAATTTAATTATAATTATAATTTAAAAAATAAGTTAATTTAATTCTTTTTAGGTTTAGTAAGGTTCGGTAACCAAGACCTGCTGATGGTCAGGCCATCATCCCTATTCAAGCAACTCGAGTTCTTAACTATCTCAATTGCCTCTCTTATTCTTCTTCTTGACTAGTTATCAACCTGCGCTAGCACATGCATATATTCTATTTTTATTGGGTGCTTTGTCTTATGAGAGTTCTTTGCTAACAATGATTTATGAGTTCTATTCAGGCGGATGTCAGTGCATTGTTCTTTAACCCTAGTTCGAATAGACCATCCTGTTTCATCGATGTATGGTTTCCTGCATTCACAAGGAATCAGGTAAACCCCCTTTTTTAGACTGGGGTCTATTGAATCTTTTACTGACCTGAGGATATTTTTGATGTTATTAGATGGTGAGAACACATAACCAATGTTTTTTCTTTTTCAAGTGTTTAGCTATTTTGTCTATGACCCCTTGGATGTAAGGGAGAAACGTCTCGTGATCACCCACCTTCTTTTCTTTGAGGAAATCCTTCAGTCTGTTCTCATGGGCCTTTGTTATCGCGAGGGCTTTGTTGATTTGAGCTGGACTATAACCATTGCTTGGGAAGACGTTTTTTAGGTGTTCTTTCTCAAAATCTATGTGGTCTTTATCTGAAACCCTTAAATCCCTAGTGATCAAAGTGTTAATCACACCCATCTTCTAGCTCGGGTGATGATGCAAGAGGGCATGAAGGTATTTCTCAGTCTGGGTTTTCTTCCTATAGACCTTGTGGGCTTTGCCTCCATCCTATTTTTAATAACCAATGTGTCAAGAAATGGAATCACATTGTTTTCATCAAACTCTTTTGTAAATTTAATGGATTCAGATTGTTGGTTTAGATGATCTGCAAAATTTTCTAACTCTTCCTTCCCATGGGCCCATATTAAGAAAGTATCATCAACAAACTTGGGCCACCATTCTAGTTTTGGATTAGCAGAGTTTAAGGATTTATGCTCAAAGTTATCCATGAATAAGTTAGTTGTTATACGAGAAAGGGGAGAACCCATAGCTTCTCCACAAGTATGCTCATAAAGATCGCCCTTAAAGATTAAAAAAAAATGTGGAATTAAGACACAAGATTACGAGCTCGAATGTTTCGGGATCAGTCATATCTTCTATGAATTTGATGGCCTATTTAATGGGGATCATTGTGAAGAGGGAAATGAATTCCAAGCTTAATAATATCTCATTCTCATCCATATGTCAATCTTTAATTTTATCGATAAAGTAAGATGAGTCTTTTATAAATGATCTTGTATTTCCCACTAACAACTTTAATTTGTTGGCCAGGAATTTTGCAAGTTTGTAGGTCGATGAGCCTATGGTGTCTATAATGGGTCGCAGAGGGACGCCATGTTTTTGGATATTAGGAAGTCTGTATATTCTTGGAACCAGGGGATCCGAGACAATGAGTTTTTTGTTGATTTCTTCATCCAAGGAAGATCTCTTTATAGCTTCAGTTACTTATTTTTTAATCCGATTAAGAGGGTTATTATTGAGTTTCTTATAACAACCACTTAGATCCAGATGTGCTTTCATATTATCAATGTAGTCTTCCTTATTGAGAATAACCGTATCTCCCTATTATCAGCCTTCAAAATAACAATATGATCATTCTTTTTAAGTTCCCTAAGGGATATGCTTTCTTCCCCGGTGATGTTGGGTTTCAGTGGTTTTTCTCTTCTTAGGGTTATCGCACAATCTTGAGACTATAATTTCCAGGATATTTGCGATGTGTAATTTAACAGGTCATTTCTTGGAGACCATCGTTCATGGTTATCCACGTTGATCCCATATTCTTACCCAGTATGTAGGTCGTGTCTTACCATTCCAATCTCGTGTTGTTCCAGTTTAACAAGTTTGGAATTATGCTTAGTTTTAATTCTTCTATATGCCATCTCAACTCTCCCAATGGAGCAATGATCCCAATAATCCCATGTATTGTTATACATTGATTTTTCTAGTTGGATGTGTAGCTTCAAGAGCTAGCGATCCAACCTGTCCAAGGAGAGGTGAAGGATTCTAATATGATCATATACTAGCATAAGACCCATCTTCCTGAAAAGTTGTTTCTTGCTATTGTTTTTAAGGTAATGGGAAACCCTAGCGAATGTGGGAGTGTTGTGTTTGTTATTGTTTAAGAAATGAAAGATTGGTCATATTCTTGTTTTTAGCAATCCAATTTTTTTCGAGGAATCTCAAGTTTATTAGGGTGTCCGCTCCATACCAATTGGAAATTAAGTTTGCTGAGATTCAACAGTAACGATTCATGGCATCTAGTGGAGAGTTTGCGGTGACTGAGGAGTTATGGTCGACGTTTCGAGGCATGCACAATAGTGATGCCTTGGAAGATGTTCATCTTTCATTGAGGTATTAATACGGAACAACTTTCTTGGTGCTTACTAGGTTATTAGGTTTTTAGGGTTTTAAATATTTAATTTTTAATTGTTAAATTCATTTCAATTACAATATTTTAATTTATTAAATTTTAATTAAATTTTATTTATTGTGACAAATAACAATTTTGTTAATTTATAATTTTAAATGTTCTTTTAATTGTTTTAAATTTTATATTGATTAGTTTAATGTTAAATATTTTAATATGGTAGTTTATTAAGTTTAGTATGTTAGTCAATTTAGTGATTAATTAATTTGATTAATAATCTATTGGTTGTTTTAGTAAAAAAAATTATTAATTGGGTTTGTTTGAGTCTTAATAGTTAGTTTAGTAAATTTAGTAATTTTTAGTGGTAATTTTAATAATATTGATTAGTTTCGGATCGATTAATTAATTAAGTAATCTATTAGTTTACTTAGTTAATTAGTAAATTTTGTTTATTGGTTAATAGATTAGGTTTATTATTAATATAGTGATTTAATTAATTAAACAACACATTGTTGAAGTATCCATCTTCTACATCAATCATGCCAATCCCTTTGGCTTGGATTTCTGAATCATCACCCATGAGGATGGATGGACCACTATAAGGATGTAGGGCCGAGAAGGAATCATGCATGGAAGCCATGTGCTTGGAGGAACCTAAATCTATGATGAAGGATTAAGAGCTTGAAGACCCAAAAACCAAAGCATGACATCTCTCCTTGTTCTCTAAGCTTGAACCTCCCTCTTTCTTCCTTGCACCTTCTAGCAACATAGTAGCATAATTCGGTCGTATTAGTCTTTTGTGTACGGAAATTAAGAATAAATTCAAATTCATCCAATATTCCATGTGTGTGTAATACGGATACGGGATAATTTTGATTCAAACACTCTAAAATAAATACCTTTCAATTTCATACTTCCTAATTCAATTTTATAGAAATAAAAATATGCCAAAGAGAATAAATATTCTTTCTCACTTTGGCAGGTTACAAAGGAGACTTACAACCCTATAAATCAGGTTCTTTACATGCAAATACAACTATCAATAAACCATAGGCTGCCAAAACCATGTGCCCAAAACCACTTACATCCTTGCTCAATCTTGATTCAAGGTTGACCCTAACACAATTTAAACATTAATTAATTAATTCCAAATGTAAGTAGTGGCAAATACTTATTTACTTTGTTCTTAAAATAATTAATCAGTGAGAGTTTTCTCTCTCACACTAAGTGCATTATATTTTTGTTTTATTCAAGAGTTATTTTGGTTATATAAATATGTTTAAAGAAAAGAATGATTTTTTTTAAGTTTAAAATTGAATGATTGATATTTAATGTTTCATTAAAAATATTGTATATATTTAACTATATATAAATGTTATATATTTTGTCGTATATTTAATTAAAAATATTTTATATAAGAGGTGTACTTCCATATTATATTCATATTGGATTTTTTAGTTACGTATTTTTTTCGTATCGAAACGTATTCGTACTTGAATTATGCTACTATGTCTGGCAGTGGGATTTTGTTCTTCTCAAGGAGTTGCACCATCATGTCAATGGTTTTCTTCATGCATGCACTATTTTGATGCCAACCTTCGTTATAGTAGGTGCATTTTGTCTTCTCTTTCTTCTTCTCTTTGTCTTTGCTAGGATTTGAAACTCCATCTAAATATTTGGGCTTCTCCTGCTTCTTTTTCTCTTGCTTTTTTGAATCTCTGGCTCTCTTCTTGCCTTTGGCTAGATTTGAAACTCCTGCAGCAAAGGGATTTATCTTCTCTGGATTTGATGGTACCCATTTGCACCAACTTCTTTTGTTCTTGATTCAGTGACTCCATGAAGTATGCCAGTGATGGCATCCTCCAATTTCAAGTTGTGAGCTTGCTAGAGTGGAATGTTGACACAAACATTGAGTACTCTGGCCCTAAATTCGAAACAATGGACAAGATCAGATGCTCCTCTTTATTTTCAATGCCACATTGATTCTGCTGAAGCACCAATGATTTGAACTTAGTGAAGAAGTCTTGGATCATATCAAAGTGAGTTGGGCTCAATGAGATCAACTCATTTTCGAGTTGGTGGCCTCTCATCTCATTGGTCTTCCCAAAAATTGACTCGAGCTTAAGACATACTTGGTTGTTTGTTCTTAGACTGTCCACATGGAAGATAGATCCCTTGAAATGTTGAGACAAATCTTCTCGAATGCCTCATCTAGTCTATTGAAGTACTTCAATTTTTCCACAGCAGATTTGGGCTCGGTCTCAGTCCCCATGGTGACTCTATACAGGCATTTCGACCTTAGTTAGATCACCATTTCATCCTTCCATTCAAAATATTTTAATGGGTTAACCAATACATTAGTCTAATCCCTTTTTGCTTACGCATTGACTAACAAAAACACTGGTTGTACCTACAATGTAAACACTCGATTTTTTCTAGAAAATTCCCTAAAAAACAACTCAAACTCTCTTGTTTTGATTTTCAAATACAAACAGATCCAATACCTTGTGAAATTCCGATTCATGGTAGGATCTAGGAGCTAAGGGAATCCTCACAGTTCAAGATTACTCAGAAAATATGCAGAAAATAATAGAAAGAGTGAAATTAACACATGGGAATGTAGTCAATAACAGAGTTTACTATGACTGTCCAACTTGTAAATATGTCCGGAACATGTTTATATTACAATAGGGATAAAGTGTCAGTTGTTGGATTCAATTTGGATGCATACATGTGGCAGGCTTAGATTTGGCCTCAAAACCACCCTAGGTGGACCAATGGGCTCCGAAACCATCCCAAACGCTCACGAATTACTATGTAAATGTGCCTGGAGCAGGATAGAACATAAATGAGGGTATTCTAGGCATGGGTGAGTGAATGGGTGAGTGGGAGTGACTCTATGCAGCAATAAATGACCAAGAAGTGCCAAAACCCACCAAATATATGCACTAGCACCTCTAGTCAACCAGTTTCCCTGTTTTAAAGGATGGGGAGCACACCAAGGTCTGATTAGTCATTAATGAGGATGTGCATGCATCTAGAATTATTAAGTGAGAGTGCTTGGGTGCATTAATGAGTCCAAAACACCAAGGGAACGCATATTGACCAATACAACCTATTTTTGTACCATATAACATATGCATAAGACTAATGAAAATGTGTCCTGTGTGTATGACCATGGTACTAAGGTGGATTAATGTTTTAAGAAAATTCAAGTCAATAAATTAGGATTGAGGGAGAATGTGTCCCTTGCGGATTGATAGCCCCATCTCGGGGGTGGCCTATCAAAGTAAGTTTTGTCTTGATAGAGCCTATGGTTGGGATGGACATCCTTCATATGCATCCATTTGGAGAATAATTTCTTAAAATATAAGTTTCTATTTTTGTGTGAATGCAATGATTTAATTATGCCATTTCCATGTTATTTAATTTATTGTTTATAAATGTTGAAATGCATGGAACTTACTTACAATGACATGTGCATTCATGTTGTCCTATTTGCAAATTAAACAAATGCATAAACTATTTTGGGAAACCATGATTATTTATTTCCGTTGGTAAATGAAATGCAATTGAATAAAAATGAAATTAGACATGAATGTTGAATTTAGAAACGGAGTTTGAGTACCCCATGGTCTTTGTGGTCAAATGAGGTTGCCATGTACATCACAAGGGATTTCCATTTCCTTCTAATACTTCAAGTGCAACTATATTGTCTTCATCATCATCCCATACATGTCAATTGACATTATTAAAATCCTTCATATATTTTGTGCAAAATCCTATGGCCTCCTACATTGAATATCCCTAAGACATGCTACCTTATTGTTTTTCCTTATTATGAACAAACATTTTCAGGACCTTCACATATATTTCTACAGGATACATCCATCTCATTCCTATCAAGCCACAATGCTCTAGTTCATGTTTTATATGTATAATAAGATGCATATAAATATTGAATAACGTTGGTGCAAATTCTTTTTCCAATAAGCAAAGGATTTCAACAACCTCTCCCCTCAAATTATGAAAGTTTGAAGAATCTAATACATGCAAACTCATTCTCTTCAATATTAGGCCCAACCTTCCCTTGGGGCATAGAATAGATGGTGAATGGGTGTACTATTAAGGTACTCCTTGCTTAAGTTCATTTGTTTGAAACTCCGTGGGTGTTGACTTACAAAAAAAAAATTAGGCCCAACCTTATAATTTCCATTATTGGCCCCTTTTCCAAACTTGATATGGCAACAATAGGTAGAATATCCTCAATTATGACATGATAATAATGGTTCTTGAGGCCTCTTAATCCATTATCCTCAGTTTTCCTTCCATATTACTACTCATGTATCTAATAGGAAAGCAAGCCCGGTGCATCGATGTTAATAATTATACACATTGTTCCTTTGTCCACACATAAGGAGAAACATGTTTTCTATATTTTAGAACATCATACTTTTCAACCCAAATATTTTTACATATCTTTAGTTATTGAAGGTCTAGGCATGATGACACTATATCATATGCACCAAAAAGAGTTTCTATAATAGAAAAAGTTATGTTTTCTTAGTATGCATAATGTCAACAATATGCTTAATGGTTATATGTTTAAAGTATGGAAACTTATAAAATATACATAATCATTTTACACCACTATCATTAAGTGGATCATTTTTACTACCAAGAATGTCACCATTTTCAATAGAGTGCATTCTTTTTCCTCCATTTAGAATAATGTAATCACTTGTTATTGCAAAAGGTGCTTCATGATTCTCTTCTTGACTATTGAAATGTGACTTTTTCCGATGATATGGATGCTCCATTTAAAGGTAAGCACAATTTCGATAATAAATATGCTTACGAAAAGTTTTTGAGTGCCTCACAAAACCATTAAATATGTAAGCCGGACATTGATGGTATCCATGATCATTGAGACTAATCAATGTGTCATATGCAGGAAGATTGTGTATCATAAACAATAAAGAGTCTCTTAAAACGAACTGGATTGAATCACCCTCCCTTAAAATTTTAATTGCTTCAATTCTATTCCACACTTACTCTATCTCATCAAAAATGGCTCTAAATAGACATCAATTGTATCTGAAGTCACGCTTTTCATTCCTGTTATAATAAATGACAACATCAAGAAAAATGGTATGGTTTCTAACCACAGAGGAAAACTATAATTTATCAAAAATGATGGCCAAGTTGACCATTTAGTACTCTGATTTGAGAATGGATTCACCCCATATAGAGCTAAATCCAACCTCATACTACGAGGATCTTGGGAAAAATCAGGCCATTTGTTGTCAAATTTCATCCATGTCTTAGAATCAACCATAGATCATTGTTTCCCATAGATTCTCTTATTTTATGCATGCTATTTCATAATCTCAATAATGTCTCAATGTCTAGACATTCAAAGAAACCTTGGGATTAGTGGAAAGTGGCAAAGAACCTTTATAGAAACTGAATTTAATTTCAACCCTGGTCTATACCTTTCTTCTTTAATTTTTTGACATTCAACATCAGTTGCATGGTTTTTGCGAAATAATACACAACGATTCACACATATGTGGATGTTTTCAAACCATAATCCTAACTTAGTGATTTGTACTTTACATGCACTCTATTTTATTGGAAATGTGGATTCAGGTGGTAACAACTAATGTGGCGATTCCAATAACTCATCAACACTCTCATTTGTCCAACCATGCATTGTTTGAAAATTAAGAATTAGAAGGATTGTTAACAAGTAACTTAACTTGTAAGTACCATATACAAGTTTTGAAGCATCCTCCACCAACTTGTGCCAATCATCATTGAAACCATCATTCAACATTCTATCAACTTCAATCCATTCTTCTAAGGTTGGTTCCTATTCATCTTCATTTGTTTCCTCTTCATCTATGTTTGATTCATCTGCATCTCTCATGCATTGCAATTGTATCCTATATAGATATTGACTTTCAGGGAAAGGGCTTATATTGTTATGACCATATTTCAACATATGTTCATAAATCACTCGTATTTTTCTCCTCTTCCCACCACAAAAACTAGTACATGGAAATGCATATTTCTCCAATCTCTTCTCATTAGCTATTTTCTCATCATGTGCGTGGTATTCGTCCATTGACATAACTGGGCATTGACTCATTTTCAATTTTAAGGAATCAATTATGACACATGCATGTTAGTCTTAGTTTCAACTCTTTTCATCTATCTCATATTGAATTCAAATGCATCAAAACCAATTCCTAGAGAGAAAAAGGAACTAAGAATATAAGATCTAAATAAAGAATGCAAATAAAACTTGGAAGCCTCACAAATTGAAAACTTGGTATTGATTGACTTAATAACTTATTAGTTTATTACATATGAGTTTATTAAAACATGAAGTAATACTAACCTAAAACCCCTTAAGTACATGATATGACCATTATAATGTACATTCTAATGTATTTATGTATGAGAAGATTCATATGTAGCTCAGGCATGGAAACAAGTCTACCAAAATGCATAAAAGACACAAATAAAGAATCCTTCTTTTTTTTTTGCAGAGTTTAGTGAACCAAAATGCATAAAAGGTAAACAACACATGACAAATTCAATGGAAATTAGTGAATACCTCACTGAAGACACAGATTTGGTTTGGACACATATACACAAGTACAAAGACCCATATTGGAAGGTGTTTATTGGATGCTTTGCACCCTTAGGTGGTTGGTGCCAAATTGAATCCCTTGTTTTTTTTTCAATTGGCACATACTTGTGACATGAGATTGGAATACCATGGACAACCTTCTTCCCAATGTATTAGAGTTTATTACCATATAGTGATGAAAATAACAAGTATTATGAAGTTGTTTATTTTATTTCAGTTTCAAAACCAAGATTTGTGTTCAACTTGACAAAGTAGTCCAACTTTACTTATGCATTGAAAATACAAACTTAAAAGAAATTAAAAAATGTACAAGATGGACCAACAATATGGTACTTTCATGTTTCAAATCTAACTTACCTTTCTCAATGTATTTTTTTCCTAAGACCATTAGGCCTGAGATGCTAGTGTTTTGGTTTTAAATGTACTTACATGAGAACGATGTCAAGAAGGAATGTGAGATGTGTATAATTATTCATATGGGATATGCATTAATGTTGGTAGTAAAAGAGTAGCATAGAAACCCTTAAATTTGTGCCCAACAAAAAAGCATCTTCCAAGCTATTATAGCATTTCAAAATACATCATCGTGCTTTTTGTTTATAAATTTATATATCAATACTTGCATCAAGACTTGATATGAAACTATGCACTTTACAATGTATAATCAATGGTTATATTGGAAGGTTAAAGTTATAAATTTGTATACTCTTATTTTCCTTGAATGACTTATCAATTTTGAGCTTAGTCTTAACACCTTCA
>LPNX010213121.1:26438-66595 GCA_001517045.1 Pseudotsuga menziesii
AGTATTTCTCTATGGATATTACCTAAGACTTGGATTCCTTTCATGCTTTGGTATGTCCATTAAAGGTTGGGCCTTGGCATTATGGATTCATTTTCTAACCTTGTCTTTCTATAACATTTTTTTTAGTCATTTCTATCATATATGATGACAATGAAAATGTTCATCATTTGAGAAAAATAACCCTTCCTACTCTCATTCTTTCACCAAAGCACTGTATAGTTTGTTTATGTGGGGACTAATTGTTCATCCAATATAAATATAACTTTGGCCTTCTTGTTTACCCACTTTACTACAAGGAACTATTGTGTTGTTTCCCCATAGCTATAGAGAGAAATGAGCTTCAAACATACAGTCCACTAGAAGTCCTAGACCTACCGCTCTCTAGGACTCTAGCAAAGTGGGGGATCCCTTAGTGTTTTGCATAGCTTGCTTCCCATTGTCATCTCAACATAATCTTTTCCTTCTATGGGGTACTACTTTTCCATCCCAAGGGGATTTCCCTAATTTGTCCTTATTGCTTTTCTTGAAATAGTATTGTTTCTATTTCTAACTATTGTTAAGATATTTTTAGAATAAAAAATATTGAGAGGGAAAATAATATATTATCACTAGAATTTCAATGACAACCACACAGTTCCTTTCCATTGGGTACCTTTATCTCTCACTATATGAAATAAATTTGAAGATGGGAATGCGGAGTAGGAAGATAAAAATGCAATAAAAAACCTATAAAATCAAGAGAAAGATAACCTTAATTCCTAACTCATCTATAGAATAATTACTAGATCTATATGAACCCTTGTGAGTGGTGGAATCCCCATTAATTCATTGTTAGTTGTACCTAGTTGCTCCGAAGTTGGTTCTCCTGCAGTAGTATGCATGTGCACTTAGCATATCTATATAGAATCTAATCTCATGTAGCATGGTGGTCTGTAGATGAGGGTGCATGAAACTTGTTGTCATCTTGCAAAAGTGCAAAGTTGGAAGGTCACATTGGTCAAAGCAAATTTAGGGACCTATGAAAACTAAGGGCCCAACCATTAATATAATCTAGAAAAAATCATTAGCCTCTATAAGACAAAGTAATAGCACTATTTCAAGTAAATATTCCTTATGTCATGCATTTCCATAAACTTAATTTAAATAAGTATAAATAGATTGAAGAGAAATATTTATTTTCATACTCATTAAACATGAATGTCAACATATATATGTCCATAAAAACTGTATTAATTGTATCAAGTCCAAATATTATAGTCTTCCATAGTTAAAATTTGGTGCTATTGTCTAATCATGCTTGTTTATTTCCATCCACTAATAACATTATAGTTCTACCTAACATCACACAACAAACAATCTAGAAGGATTCTTATGATATATATTAGTATAGGTAGCTCTATTGAGGTAAACAACATCCCTATTTTGCGTAAGAAATTGATTCCACTGAGGAACCTCACCCTTAGGCTAAGTTGTAGTTTCACCTTGAAATTTTGGTAAGGCCAAATCACTTGTTTTCTATCTAGACATTTTGTTTGCAAAATTAAAACTAGTGCAAATGAATCTCATGCAACTATGAACTTGAAACCATGCATCAATCCTATATCATGGATGCTATAAGTAATGGTTTAGTGTAGCAGGGCATGTGAATGATAACAAATATGTGTGTGTGTGTGAGAGAGAGAGAGAGATGCAAGGAAGAACATATATGAAGAAAATGAATGAAATAAAACTTTTTCAACCAACACAAATTTTAAACTATGTAACTCAAAATCTAGTAAATCATGTTGGTATAAACATAACCAGTAACAAGCTTTAATACTGGAAGAATTAAGACTTGCCATAAAAACATTCATTTTTGTCTTTATATTCTTATAATGCAATAATACAACAATACTAATACACTAATTGGTTATAGATCCACTCAAGCACGCATATGAAATTTTACAAACATACCTAGCTACCATAAATCTACTTCTTTTATAATGGAAATATAATGCCATATCTAACATACAAATCTAAATATGGGTGTCATGTTAAAACATAGACAACATGCAACTAAGCATCATCATCCATATCTAATTTCAAAAAATGAGCTGCAATGATATATATATATTAAAACAAAATTTTGTGTACATGTATATATATAGACACAATGTTGTACCTGCAAGCTTTTCAAACCATTCCAGACATAGATTTATGCCTATAAATAGACAATTAGATATAAACTGAAAAAAGGTATGTATTCAATATTTAGTTTTATTACACCTTTGGCTTATCAAATGGAAAGAAATGCAATAACCCATGTTAAAAAACTATCTAGCTCTCAACTAAACCAATGGGTAGTAAATCAAAGTAAGGTTTGATTCGTTAGGCACACAATCAATAAGATTGTTGCCCACTATATACTTTCAACACTTCCAATTCTTGAAAAATTTCACATGGGTTTAGTTTCCCAATAAGATTCTATTTTACTATAAGACATGAATGGGGTGAACAACCATGGTTTGTCTTAGCTAAAGAATGGGCAGTTAAAGAGCTCCACTAGTTAAAGAGCTCCACAAAGCCCCTGTGATTTCTACAGGTTGCCCCTGCCATAGACCAGCCTCAATCGGATCCACACAATTAAGAATAATATATATATATATATATATATGAACACGCTTTGAGGTGAAGTATATAAGAGATGAGCGCTTGGATTGTGTACGCTTGGAGATTGCAGGCAGTGAAGGAGAAAACAATGATGTGTCTCAAGTCTAGGATTCCATACGAATTCTTAAGGTAGAGTTTATTTCTCTTAATGCAGTGAAGGAATGTGATTTTGGATGATCTCTGAGATCATAGGATAGTATGAAGCGAAAGGTACATTTTCTATTACAAACCAATCTATATGATAATCCTTCCACTCACCAAGTGTATGTGACCCACAAAGATTCATTTGTCCACCAAGATTGGTTAAGCACTATCTCTGCTAGGCTTGCCATATATCTCATGTATGCCATATGACATATTTCAAGAAATTTTATCAAAAGATATAATGACCTTTCAATGTTTTCCAAAAAAAATGCTTTTGAGAGATCTCAAGGTCATTCAAAATAATGCATGTCAGTAATCCAACCGTATCTCACAAAGTGCTTTTCTTCACAACATGAATTTATTCGTTTTGAAAAAATGATCATATTTAGATCATTTTGTGTTAATCGCAGTTGCAATTTGACACATCTATTAACACTTCAACACATATTTTAACCTGTCATTCATTCTACTTAAGACCTTCATCAGAGCAATACACTTCATCAATCATCCATATATGTGCTTGACATCAATGACAACATTATATTAGTAGGTGTGGAACTGTGTTTACTTCTAGACGTTTCGATCTTTACTATGAGAATATTCTCAGGAGATCAATAGAAGCTTGGTGAAATAATATTTCCCAATTGATTCCATCGTCAAGGCTTTCTCCTGTTCTGAGTTTCCACCCTGAACTCAATTATTTGGTAGTCCGAAACACTGGTTTGAAAAAAAACACGGAGATCCTTCTTCACAAATTAAATTAGATGTTGTTGCATTGTAACTAAATCCTCATCTTATGAATGTATTCGAATGGGCATAAGGAGATCTAGGAACAAACGGATAGATTGTTGGAGTTGTTAAACGAGTCATAGTATAAGGATAAGATTTGAGTTCTATATATACAAGTTGTTACAGGATTTTAGGAGTTGTTGTTATTGTGTTGCCACTTGGCAGTATCATCTTCTATGTATCAATATGTAAGCTAAAGAACATTTTGAGGTTCGATTGAGTCCAAGAGGTTGGCTATGAAAGGTAAAAGCCAGACCTGTAGATTCCTGTAGAGTAAAACCAGGTCGAAGTATGCATGTATAGGAATTTCATAAATGAAAAGGGCAAGTAGTTCTGCCTTTAAACTGTGTTGATGATTTCTGGTAAATACATCATAATGTAATGCTGTTACAATATGAGTTTGTGACTAGTTAACTGTGTGAAGAATGGCAGATTTTTATTCTTTTAAACGAGCTTAAATTGACAGTGAAATGAATGCTTTTCTGTGTAAATATTGCATAGATGACTGGGTAGAAATTCTTGATGAATTTCCAGTTATTGTAGAATGTCAAAGCTTTGCTGGGTAAAACTATTCAAGTTCCAGCTACCTTCCACTTGTTGCATGTTTTATAATATTTGCATCTAATCTGGTTAATGGATTCAAAAACTTGTGTGTATGAACTGGTATTAGTGACAGGGTAAAGAAATTTCTGTCAAGAGAACAGAGATAAATCCTTTATAAGGACGAGAAGTATTTGCATTGACAAGGAAGAGAAGACTATTTGAGATTGCACTGGAGACTTTGCTTGCTGTAACATCATTCATTTTTGTGTTGAATCCATGGGTTTGGAAATCGCCCTCTGTTGAGCAATCTGGACCAAATATCTGTCGTTAATTGATTGACAAATTTGTGGTCAATTTTTGAGAGGGTAAATTATGGATAAATTGCCAATTGAATCGGTTCATGCTGGCACATTTTACTAGTTTGTGAAGGCTCTCATGTTCAAGAACAAGGGAACGATGACAGAAGGAAAATCGTATATGGTAAAAGATAATTGAAGTCTGCATTGGAAGCATGACTAAAGTCCAAAGGAGCAGGGCACTGTCAATCAACTAGGAGAAGAGTATTTTAGAGGGATCATATGTTAGAGGAATCATATGTAAGTTGGGAATGTATTAACATTCAAAGGGTGCGTTGGTTAAGAAGGGATATACTCTGTATTTGGAAACAGAGTATAAGCAAATCCCGTACTAACTCAAACTCATGCAGTTCCAAGTGGGCATGTTATCGGAAAGTGTCCCTTATGTTAAATCATTAAGAAAATAGGGAGCAAACAAGAATGAAAATATAACTGGCAGAAAAGGCTCACAAATTTGCTCCATTAATCAATAGTACACAATGGTACATATATAGTATATAATGTATAACTGACCTCTAACGGTATGACCGTTAGGATAGATAATGAACTTAGATTAGAGCTTTCAACATCCCCTCTTAATCTTAAGTTCGGTATTGCCTGAAAAACTGCCTACTTGACAATCAAATGTATCAAGCAAATTGAGAGAGTAAAACTCAAAAAGCTCAGCTACTAATGGCTGAAAATCTCTCTGACACAAAAATCTAGTAGAAGTAGTAAGACTTCTACTAAGTTGCATGGTTTCGAGTTGACCAAAAACTAATGGTTTTAAGTTGACCATAAAACTATCAAAGATATCAAGAGGTGGTTTTGGGATGACCACTAACCAAGAGGTGGTTTTAGGATTACCATTAACCATATCAACTAGAAGCTCGAATGCCTTCTGTTGATCACAAAAATTGTATCAAGATCCATGAAAAGTAGACTCTCATGTGTTCTACTTAATTGATGGTTCTGGAAACTTTTAACTGTCACTCTTTCTTTATGGGTGTTGGGTTCAACAAAAAATGCACCCAATTACAATCATTTTTCAATTCAACAATATTTAGTACTCACTAAATGAATAATAGTAAGTACCACAAAACTTGCAGAAACACAGAATGCAAGGATAACAATCTGAACAGGTACAAGTTTAGAAAATAGGTGTTGAATTGTTTTTTTTAATTCTAAATGCTGAAAACTCTGTTTTAATTTCTCTACATATTAAAATTTCAGTGGCTTCAATCACTCAAACTAGCTGCAATATCTTCAATCTTTGTGTTCAATGAAGCTGCAAATGTCACTGCTTGTTGCAAATTTACAGCATCAAACTTGGCCTTCTTCAGACAACCATTCTTCACGTGATTTTATAGAAAGAATCATAGGATCACTCTCTTGATCACATGAGATACTCTACCACTTTTATATTTTCCTTCAACTAGTTCATTTGAGTTCATTCCATTAATGGAATTTTGATTCCTTCAATAAACTACACCAGACTTATTCATGTGAAATAAGTGCGGCTATATTTGGCTATATTATATTCTCCTTCACAAGAACATTTTCCTCAAAACATTTTCTTTTCAATATAATATTCAAACTATTTTTGGGTCTTATATCCTTTCCACATGGGCATGATTCGGTCCATCTTCGCATAAGCATGAATCACATTACTTTCAAACAAATTCTTTTATGCAATCATTTCTTAGCAAATAACTAATTTGCAAATAATAACAGAAATTTACCAGAGACTCCACTTTTGATTTTCACATATTTGAAAGACTGATTATTGAGTTTATTTTCACCCAACAACAAATGGTGAAATTCTATATTTTACCAGCAGTCTGGAGGCCTCCTCTTTACGGGCGGCTATAACGATCATTGAGGTCTTTCTCTCTCACGCACAGTTTGATACTCCTCCCCAATGATCACAACGTTCAAGATCAATCACGCTTATTTCAAACAATTTAGGGAGAACTCTTTCAACAAAGGCCACAGATCTAATGGTGCTCTGATACCACTGTTAAATCATTAAGAAAATAGGGAGCAAACAAGAATGAAAATATAACTGACAGAAAAGGCTCACAAATTTGCTCCATTAATCAATAGTACACAATGGTACATATATAGTACATAATGTATAACTGACCTCTAACGGTATGACCGTTAGGATAGATAACGAACTTAGATTAGAGCTTTCAACACCTTATTGCTTTGATTGCATCATTCTCAGCATTTTTTGGAGCAGGTTAACCGTCATCTACTTGTTTTGGTTTAATATCAGCATTCTTAGATACCCTATGCAGCTCCTCACTGCTAGGAATTTTAGCAACCAGACTCTCTGAAGTTCTTTGAGAAGTGGCAATAAGTGAACCTTTGCTTGCTAAAACTATTTCCAAGCTTCTCTAAATGATTGTGTTTTCAAGAATATCCTTGCCTTCTAAAAAAGGATCTTCCAAATGCACCCTTTGGCTGGTTAGATTGTACCATTTGCTATCAATGGCCAATCTATATTCCAAATGCTTGGTACATCCTTGGATTGGCTCATCATAAATAAAATGCATTGGATCTATGTGTATTAACCCCAATAATAGGTATAACTTACTCTTCATTTGATCTTACTTGCATAATCCTAAAATTAATAACCATAAATCCTTATGGACCTAAAAGTGTATCAATTGAAGAGAAAGAAATCCTTTGATTGTTGGTCAAGAGTGATGTACTTGTGTATAAAGTTTAGTTGTGTTTATGTACGATTCCCTAGTTTATAAAGTTTAGTTGTGTTTATGTACTAATCCCTAGTTTGATCTTCATTGGGATGAGCATGTCCTCTTAACATATATTTGTAATTGGTGTATAACCTTTTACATATCTTAACAAATTATTGAAAAAAAATCATTTTGATTTTACAACATATATATAGGTGTAACTTTGGAAAACAAAGATATCTATGTGAGAGGAAGTTGGCCCATCACATAACCATTAAAGTTTCATCTTTGCAGTCCCCTACAAAACTAAATTAAGCAGTTCACATCAAAGGTCCTAGCAAGGGAGACACAAATATTGGGACATATCTGAAGACTCCCTTGTGAAGTTGATTTGAACAAGTGATTCAAGTGTTCGCAAGGTTGGATCTCAAAATCCCCATGTTCTCTCATGGCATGTAAGGTATTTTCTTTAGACAACATTGGAACCACTTGATCAACAACAAACAACATGTGTAAAATAATGAACTGGATAGGTGTATCCTGTTGGCAGCATCCCCACAAATTAACTCACTAATGATAATTCAAAATTAAAAAGCATATTTTCAAAATCGATAGTAACTCACTAATGATAATTCAAAATTAAAAAGCATAGTTTCAAAATCGATAGTTAGTGTCTATGTATGTTGCACATGAGATATGCAACCATGAATTTAGAAGCATGGAAGGTTGTAAGTATTGCCTAACTTTTGATTGATTCAAGACTACAAAGCATAAGCCTAAGCAAAGCGTGGAATCTACAACAGAAAGAGGATTAAGCCTACTTCACAAAATCTAATTCATTTGTAGATTCAAAAGAAAGAATTTGAACAAAAAAGATCACTACAAACTTTGAAAATCGGGCTTCATTTCATCCAGATTAGCTTTTAATTCCAAGATCCACATCCATAGAGAATACTTCCAAGGCACATGAGAAGAAGGGGTGATGAAATAGGGCATTTGCTAACTTGAAAAGGAGAAGTAGATTTGAACTCTACTGCTGCAGAAGCCCTCGCCCACCTCTTTAGGAGCCTCCAAGTTATGTCCAGTGTTGTGTTTTTCTCCATTACAACAAGTCTGTGTTTTTCTCCATTACAACAAGTCTAAATTTATAGTTGTGAATTTTCCAAACCCCAAATGCAATTTCCAACCAAAATGAACTATTAAATGCCCTAAAACCTAAATTTGCACCCATTCAACCAATGTAATGTCCTATCAAATCCAAAAAAAACCCTCCACTCTGACAACAGCAAACAATTTGACGCCAATTAAAGGTTTTATGATCAAAACACTAGCAATGAATAAAGGTTTTATGATCAAAACACTAGCAATGAATAAACTCCAACCAGCATAATGGCCTCTCATACCCAAAGAAACCCCTCCCCTCCAACGAAAACCAACATGATGGCCTCTCAAACCCAAAGAAACCCCTTCCACTCCCCTTGAAAGCCAAAAAAATGGCGCCAATTAATTTTCTAATCAAAACACTGTAATGAATACTCTATTAGATTAAAATGATGACCAGACGGTGGTGGCATCGAGCTCTGTCCTCATAGTCGGTGGTGGCATCAAGCTCCGTCCACATAATCGATGGTGGTATAGTGGACTACGAGGCTTTTTGAAGTTTTATTTAGGACATTTTTTTAATGATTTTGTATTTTTTCACAATATTATATTATAAACATGTTTTGATAATGTGTATGTTTATATTATATTAATGTTTTTATTTTATGTGTTTGTATTATATTAATGTTTAGTCTTTGCTTTGTATATATGTTGTTTATAATATATCTAAGAGAAATTAGAGACGCTATGCACTAAATCCTAACAACTTGCAGCAAATGAGAAAGAGCCATATCAGAGGCTACAGTGGAATAAAGACAAGCCATAATGCTTAGGGAACACATAAGCTAATGTGCATTAAGGACTGACAAAATATACAATTTGTTTGGACAATTCTCATGAGTTAGTTTTAGTTTCTATCATGAGTTATTTTGTATGTCTGTTTTCATATAAAGTGGATTTATTATTTGTATATACAAATTATAATGATAATTTTTTTGGTTAAACTATATGTTATCAATAACGTAATGTTTAACATAAAATATAATGATGGAAAGTTTAATGTATATATTTAAGATAGAAGAATATAGTTTTTGTGAAATGTAAAATAAAATTGGCAACACATATGTTTATTGATATAATGTTCTACAAATCATCCTGAATGAGATCAATATTGTGTTACTAGTGTCATTTACCATTCAGTACTGGATGGTAGATGTTGTGGGAGCTAGGGTGAAGTGACCCTATATGATATATTAAAGATGGGAGTTTTAATATAAAAAGGAGGGTTTTTTTTTAACATTTTAGGCATAGGCATGATGAGTTTGAGTCCATAGGAAAGATCGGCAAATTAACCAAGAGGCACAAAATAAACGGATTTCAATTGATGAGATGCAAAAGACTCTTATATACTGAAACTTCAACCGAGTGTCAAAAGGGTCAAAGAATGACAATTTTAGCGAAATGAAATATGAGCACGATAAGTGGGATAAGTTGAACACAATGGTATAAAATTCAAGACATGATGATGCTTTTAATGAGAAATGACCAATCTCTAAGACACGATACTAATTGGACTATCGAAATAACCCACTGAATCCATGAGGGGGTCTACAATTTATTAAATATTAACCCCGCGGATGGATTTAGGGACCCCTTTGGACCCCATAGGTCCTTGAATCCATTTGCAATGTTAAAATTTAGTATGATTGTACAAATTCATTGTCAAAATTGTAATTGTTCATTATCGAAGTGACACAAGTAAAAATGATCAATTCCTATTCTTAATGTTATTTTTATGTGGTCATTTTTAGTTTGGTTACTTGTTATCTGGTCATATATTTTATCTCTTGACCAAATTGGTTATTTATCTTGGTCAGTTTTAGTTGGCTCATTCAAGTTTGATCATTTATCCTTTGAAAAAATTGTGGTGACCAAATTTTTTGGTCGCCTAGTCATTTATCTCTCATTTTGTACGAGTGAAATATGGACATCATGCTCCTCTCTTATTTTTTTGTGCTTACCATTTACTACAAGGAAACTTCATGGAATCTATTGTGCTTGCAGAGGCAATGTTTTCCCAAGAAGTTAAGAAGTTGCAAAAGAAACAATTTAAGCCATTTGAGCAAGTGATGCTTGTGTCTTAGATCACTGATGTAAAATTATATAATTTTTTCTATTTAAAGGTTCTAGCTCAATGGAAGTGCACTTGTTTTATAGGAAGGATGTTGGTGGTTCGCTTCCTTCATGCCCTATATCTAGTACAAAAAAAGAGA
The DNA here is from genome assembly GCA_001517045.1 of Pseudotsuga menziesii. Taxonomy (NCBI): domain Eukaryota; kingdom Viridiplantae; phylum Streptophyta; class Pinopsida; order Pinales; family Pinaceae; genus Pseudotsuga; species Pseudotsuga menziesii. The sequence continues at coordinate 36,978 of LPNX010213121.1, forward strand.
TAAGTGACCAAAAAAAGACTAAAATTCGCATATAAACGACCATTTTTGAGTTGGCGACCAGTGGTAGCAAATTTACAATATCTTATCACGTGACAAAAAAATGTGGTTGTATTTAATTTGGTTGTTTATAGCTTGCCTTGTACTCATATATTTGGACATTAATTTGGTTGTATATTTGGTCATTAATTGTGACAATTAATAACCAAATATCATTACCAAATTAATGACCAAATATACGTCCAAATATATGACTAAAAGACAAGCTATAAATGACCAAACTAAATATGACTATTTTTAGTCATGTGATAAGATACTAGAAATTTGCTACCACTTGTCGCAAACTCAAAATGATCATTTATATGTGAATTTTGGTCATTGTTTTGGTCACTAATCTCTCATTTTGTACTAGTAATGATTATATTAGTGCATGCAGGATATTTATATGTGATGGCAACACGCATAAACTTCCTCATCTTCATTGATAGTACTCGTTATCTATATTACCTTTTATCTACATAATTGATTGAGTACATCTTTGTAATTGTTACTATGGGGTTATAACTTCGAGATGAAGTTTCACAAAGGGGGGTACCTATCAAACCAACATTACACATTATTGAAATGGTATATAATAATAGTAAAAATTTCAAGAATTTTATATAAACAAGTTAAAAAGGAAAATGTGCATTATAATTTAATTAAAATGCATGAGTGACATGTGTGTCAATCATGCAAAAAGTAAGAAATTGAATAAAATATTGAAATTAAGTAATAAAAAAGGGGGCAAGATGTAGAGCAAGGGAGGAGGGCTAGTTTTCCTAGTTGATTTTTGGGGTTTTTTGCTTGTTGTGTTGTTTTCTTTGTCTTGTACGCATCTATTAAGAGGGAGAAAAGGGAGGAAGAAAGGGAACACACATTAATAGAGGAATAGAGTAAATAGTTTATGGATTACATAGTCTAGCATAGCATTAACTATTGAGGGCTCATAGGCCTCAATATTTTTGGTTGGGGGTTGGTTGGGTGGAGAGATGCCTCTCCAATTGTTGTTGTAGATAGAGGAGTTGATAGCTCAAGCAGGACAAGGGATGCATGCAAACCAATAAGCTAGTCATCAATGAGCAAGCAAAGATTCTTTTCATAACCTTACAGTGTTCAATTTTTGCTAGTCGTATATTTGTATTTGATTGATGATATACACCTGATGCAATATGTTCCCTTTGAAATCGTTATTCAGAAGTTTCAATTTGATTAGGGCTAGAATCTGTTACATTAGAGGAAATTTCAACTCAAAATGGTCTTTTTAACTTTGATTCAAATTCCATGTCATCATGTGTTAGCCAATGAAATTGCTTTAAATTTGAAATACCGTATAGGTCTTAAACACCTTTTTAATATAAATTTGGGGATAGGTATCATAATTTTTTTTTTTTTTTTGTATTTTCGACATATCTCCCCATGTTTTTACTCAAATTTCGATCAGGAGAGCTCGTTGGATGCGGAATTTAATGAGTATGCACTCGGCATACTTTTGACGGACCCCGTCACCCCAAAAACAAGAAATACCTGAAAAAACGTGATGATAATGTCATATTAAACCAAACTAAGGGAGAGTCTTAGAGTAGGTGTTGACGTAGATTTGTGTTGGAGGGCACACTCCAATGCACCCGATCTAGAATATGTCTTCTAAGCATTAGGTACTTTGGGTGAGATGCTAGACCTAGAATTATGATGGTGAGTAGGCCCTAGATTGATGTTGTGGTACCATTTGATGGCTATTTGCACTTTATAACCTGCAAAACCTAGGTTTTAGAGGTAGTTCACAACCAAAGAAATAAATAACATAGATAATATTTAATACTAAGAAGAATTTAAAAACAATAAAGAACACAATAGTTCTTTTTGGCAAGAAAAATGACTTAGTTTTATTATGGGGCTAACTAACATTTATATAGAATTCTAAATGGTCCACAAAAATGAAGAAAATAACAAAATAATACCTTCACTTACCCCTATGGATAGAAAATGCATCTATATAGAAATAAAATCCTAAAATAGGGATAAAATCTCTTAATATTTATTGGTTAAATTGGATCACACTAACTAGTTTAAATAGTTTAAATGCACCGTCCTTTGACCAAGCACCCAAGTTACTTACACATTTTGTTGAACTACTCCTATCATTCTTGATAGCTACATTTTTCTTAACAGGAGTGCCTAACAATTTATAATTTATATAGAATAATATATGTGTAATAATGAATAATAATTATTGTTTAAAATGGATATTTTTGTTAATAAAAATTCCATATTTTGATTATGATGATTCTTAATATTCATTCAATCTAAATTATCATTTTGTTACAATAAGATAATGTTTTTTTTAAACTTCTATCATTTTAGAACTTCAAAATAATATTTAATCTAATTTTATAAATATGTTTTACAACTAATAAATTTAAATTTTAAATTTTATGGTATTTGCAATTAACTTTATCGTTGAGCATACATTGTGAGATATGTTTGACTTTGTATTTGAAATGGTTGTCGCCACAGAGAGAATCTCTCACTGCGATAATGACCTTTTACTTTTTCCTTCAGGGAATATAAAATTTATAATGTGGTTCTATATTACTTAAAATGAAAAGTTTATTCGAATTTTAAAACTTTTTTCACTGTTATGTTATTTCCATGGAAAAGTTGATACGAATATGAATTTTTCTTTGTTATCCTTACATCCAAGTATTCTATTTGGGTGGTAGAAAATTGGACCATATAAAACAGCCAACAAAGAAAAGTAAGTGGTATTTGGGTGGTATTTGGGTGGTAGAAAATTGGAGCATACAAAACGGAGTAAGCTAACTCGGGAGTAAACCTTTCTCATCGGACGAAGGAGGAGCAAAGTTAGCATTGACTTTGCTCCTCCTCCGTCCGATGGAGGGAGGTCTGCTCCCGAGCTAGCTCACTCCATACAAAACAGCCAACAAAGAAAAGTGGGGACAATAATAAAGAGAGTGGCCCATATATTTTATGGATGTCGTACTTTTAATTTTATTTAATATAAATATTCAACCCAAGAGAACAAAATATAAGTACAAAAAAATAAAAATAAAAATAGGATTTGAAAGATATAATATTTCCATGCTGGTAGTATTTTCAAATGTGCAAATGTTTTTTATAAAGTTGTGGCATTATAGAAACAAAAGTATGCTGAATCAAAACTTTAACTTATAAACATTAACACTTATTTGTTTCTACAGGTTTTGACTCATCATCGAAAAATAATAGGTAATTTTTTTGGCAGATTTTTGAGGTATAGTACTGAAGTAATATAGATTTTTTTATGGATTATATGTAATAAAATTTTGTAGAATTATTATAAATTAATATAGATTTATTTTAATTTTAGATTTATCCAATGTTAAAAGATATCAAATTTTTTTTGGTGTAAACATTTTTCTGAATATTATATTATAAGAAAGGTTTGTATTTAAAAAAATTTGATAAATTTCAAAATATTATAAATCTATAATTAATATAAATTTATGATGCTTTATTTTATTAGAATATTTTTTTATATATAATTTTTTAATTTTATTTTTAATAACATCATTTTATTTTTAATATGAATCAAGTTTATAATTATATTTATGTTTATCCAATTTAAATAAATTTTACAAACATAATACATCACCCAAAATTATTGAAACTACCTCTCAATACAAAAACATAACAATACTCTTAATAAAAACTACATTCACTATATCTATTCACTAATTTTGATTGCATCCATTGTTTTTCTACCACATTCATCAACTAAAAAAAAATATTAATATAATCGAATAAATGACTTTGACCTCGGAAGATAGATTCGTATAATATTTTATTTTTTAAATTTATAAAACTTGTCATTATGTTCATCTTCAATACATCGATCCTATATAAAACAATAAACAAAACCATCAAAACTTCAACTTAACTTGTAAATGTTAACTTATGAATTCATAAAGAGTTTTGGCTAACCATAGAGAACTTTAAGCATTCCTAGTGGTAAATTTTTTAGTCACATGACTAAGGCAATATAATCCCTTATGACTTATAAGAAACATGCATTTCTTGATGGCCAAAAATAACATGACATTACTCTTGCATAAGCTATAGTCACGATGATTGATCACATGTGCCATCATAGATTTTCAAGTGAATATTCATTTCTATTAAATCTAAACTAGAAAATTGAGTAATGAAATCAATACAAAATATTTTAAATTTAAAAAACTTATTTAAGAAATTATTACATAAATATTTCGAACATCTTAATATTTTTAAGTTGATTTATTTTTTAATAGGTTAACGTTTATAATTTAATTAACTTATCTATTTACAAATTGTTTTCTTTAAATAATTTAGTTTTTAATATAAATAACTATACAATTTTTTATTAGAAAAATTAATTTTACTAAAATTATATGACAGTTTTATGAGCTAAAAATAAGTCTCACCAAAATTTAAGAGTAAAATTATCCCAACAAAACAATAGTTTATTTTTGTTTCTTTTGTTGTAAATTGCAACTAGGATATGCCATATATTCATCTTAACTGTCAATTTATGAAGTGTAGTGAGGTTTCAAATCCTTAAGGTAGATATCCTTTCTCAAAATTTTCATTTAAACAAAAGCTTGCACCTTAAATGATTTTATCCATCTTGGGTATTGATAGATGTATAGTTAACTTTGATCTATTCTGTGTTATTTTATTATATTAATCATTTTTATAAATTTTTTAATATTATGCTAGATTAATTTTTAAATTTTCATTTCCACATAATTTTTCCTTGCAATTACTCTATATGCAAGAACCTAAACATAGCATATCAATTTCATTGACTACAAACTACTAAGAGAGAGTGCATACCTATACTTTTAAAATGAATTTGTTTATTATCATTCTAGATATACTTTGGTGTGCATAATGTGGGTTCATATAAAAATAGAACAAGTAAATTAGAATAGCAGATTCTATGCTGGAGTGGAAACAATGGATTATTGAAGAATTCAAAATTTATTAGTTTTAAAGGAGATAGAGTGGAAATTGGATATTTCCTAGGTGGATTATACATATGATTCATTTGAAGATATGTATATATGGTCATTGTTGGGATCATGGAGTGGATCGATAGTTGTTTACATAGGTGGTGGAGTTTCAAGGTCCATGGGATTATTCTTCAAAGGATTTATAACTCTAGGATTAGAACACTTTATGGGATTAATGTTTGAGGATACAAGGATGATAGGATGTGCCATGATGTGTTATAGCTCATGTTAGGTACTAACAAGTCTATATCAATCTACATTGATTAATGTCTTTCTTAACTTGATGGGATGGAAAGTATGAGTTAGTTATTCCTCGAATGGCAAGTCATGTCTATAGATTTTTCAGATAAAATTGCTCACTGAAAATCCCAATCTCAACATGGTCACAAATCTCTCAAATCCTAAGCAATATGTTGATACTGATCTCAATCCCAGATAATATCAAAGCATAAAGTAATAAATTGTGAATAAATTATAACTTGCAACACATGAGATCTATACAAGTACTCAATAGAAACAATCACACATAAATTGACACAATGTTTTATGTTAAATGACCCTAGAAAAATCCTTGCGGCAAAACCAATGAGAGATGGAAGCAAATAATACAATCTTTATCAAGTTGCAATTGATACAATAGATAAATCCAACATAGACTTATCTATGTCCACATAGGGCCTAAGTATGATCTGATGGATACTGGTTGATGCGCCCCTTTGGCTGACCATGCCCTTCACTTTGAGTGAATGTGCCCCTCTGCTCTAAATGTATATGTCTTTGAACTTCTATCTAATCAAGAACACTCACCCTCTTGCCTCGATATCAATATCTCAGTGAAGTTGTCTCTCACATCTTGTAAGCTTTATCTCAGAGTTTTACCTCCTCAGTGGAATGTGGCCCTCTACTCAGGAAATGCACCCATCATTGTCTGGTGAATTAATAATATGCTTTGTAGTTGGATCAACCTCACTTAGAACCAATATTTGTCTCCAAATTGTTATTCCTGTACCACAGATGAAGTGTACCCGATATGACTAAGATTGGAATCCTCTCTCTCTGTTAGATTGTGTCCTCTCCTCTCAAGAATGCACCCTCTTGCATTCATTGATTCGCCATCCTTTTTGGATACCTAAATATCATAAGTGATCACTGAATTCCCCCCCCGAACTCCTTTTTCTAATCCGTCGGTGATTAGAGTTCACCAACCCTAATTTGACTATCATGCAAAAATCACATTAGTACATTAAAAAATGGTGTGTTAAAAATTTTATGCATGCACATGCAATGTGAAAATGTCATGCACATGCAAACCTACTCATCATGCACATGCACACGCACATGCATCATGCACCTCACCCAACAATATCAAAAACTTTTGCATCACTACACTCCTCTCATCCAAATGGAAGAAGCCACTGCAATCTCTACATGTCTCCATCACCCAATCCTTGAATAGTGATAGAGTGTATCTCACACTCCACATGCCTGACTAAGCTAAGAATGTACCTCCATGCTAGGAAGAACTACATGGAGGACATCCCAAGATACACATATCTCTAACAATGTCCTCCATTAAAAAAAATCCCCATAGTTATTTCTTCATTTCTATTTCTTGTTTGAACCTTGAGTTTTGGTAGTGGGGTTATAGTGCCTTGACTAGGGTTAACAAAATTGGGCTGAAATATTCATGTGGTGGTTTAAGGCCATTTTATTTATGTTTAGATGTGGGTTGGTCATCAAAAAGGTTATATGCCACATACATCATCCTCCATTGTTCACCTCGACCTATTCACATGGAGAATTTAATTGTATGTGAAGAGAAGTTTTTTCTAGGGCTTGAGTTGTTAGTAAAGGTTTTTTGAATGAGAACATTGTGCATGAACTAGGGATAATTAACAATGCAAATGGTATAGTGGGTGAACTATTGAAGGGAGGAACGAAAGAAAAAATGTTTAAGGATGAATCCATGAAGACGAGTAGCAGTTTTTGGATAAAAGTGACAGTGAAAATTCAAATTTTTACTCATTTATTAAATTAAAGCCCTCAAAACTCAAATATGCCTTGTAAATTTTGACTCACACAAAAAAAACAAATTGTAGGGAATTATGTTGTCTTTCCACCTATATATATATATATATATATATATATATATATATATATATATTGAATAGTCTAAAACGTACGAAGGCAACAGTCTGAAACATTACGAAGGCAATAAATTTTCTTTTACCAGTTTCTAAGTGAAGGAACTCTCAAACACTAGAACTATGGAGAGGTTAAACATGAAAAATGATAATCGACGAAATCGCATATGACACTCCCTCGCAAGGAGTACCAATATTTATGCACGAAGTTAATTCAAAGCCATCATAGGAGGAAATGACTTCTCCTACGAATGAAGTTCCCATTGGAGTCATTATCCAACCCACACATCATTATTTCTCCTAATTGGCCTATTTTACCACTTATATTGAGTTATTGGCTCGAATATGTGACTGTGTCATCAAATGGATCATCCTCCTTCAATCAGGGAGGCTAACTAGGTCTTCTCCTTCAATCGAGGAGACTAACTAAGCTTCCTCCTTCAATCAAGGATCAAATATGGGTTGATCTACATGACCTAAGCACCACAAATCATTTAACTAGTTGTTGTTCCACCTACTTTCAGTTAAAATGAAGTTGTAAAGGCGCCTCCATCATTATTTTTCCTATTTTTGGTAAATTCCAGTTAACTGGAATGATTAAAGGTGCCTCCAACAACTTTTGGTGACTCGATTCAGTTCAGTTCAGTTGATCTTAGCTAACTGAAGTCAGACATGTGCCCTCACCTACTGATTGACATGCAGTTGAGTTCTATTCAGTTAAACTCAGTCTAAACTGCCTCCGATTCAGTTAGACTCAATTTATGGTTGTGATTAGTGGTTAATTGATGTGTCTAATGTGGCTAACTGACAGCTAATCCACTCTCATGTATGCAATTCGAATGACCTCCTTGGGATTCGAATTGTATGGCTATTCATACAAGTGTAACACATTGTATCACTTTTTATTATTAATGATAACAATTATACAATTGCAACTCCTAATTGTAGTGTTTTCGAGTCATTTTTCTGTGTAATTGATCCTTGAATATTCTGTAAGTTGTGCCTTGGTCCTTAGATTACTGTGACTCAATTTTCATATGGTATCAGAGCCATGGTGGGACAAGGATCTTCCTCTTTAACAGATTCCTTGATGGATCTATGATGCAATTTGAGCAAAAAGCTCAAAAATTCCAGCTCTGCACCAGAAGCAGAGAGTTTACCACATAATTCCTGGGAAAAATACTATTGTTGATCAAGCTTGCTTGATTGACTAAGCTGGGTTTGAAGAAAAATCCAAAAGTGTAGGCTGTTCGACCTTACTTTGTATTTTTGTGTGAATTGCAGGTTTTTCAAACTCTTTCATAGCATTCGCTACAACAACATAATGGCCTCTTTATGAATCTACTCACTCCTTTCAACTACCATCAGTGGAAGGAGGACATGGAGATTCAGCTATGCTCCAAAGGACTCTACATATTCACAATGGACATAGAGATAGAGCTGAATCATGTTGTAGACAAAGCAAAATACTGGAATAATCTTGATGAAGCATATGGATTTATGTGCCTTTCAATTTCTAAGGATCTTCTCTTCCACATCACTTGATTGAACACTCCCAATGAGATATGGGACCAACTTGCTACTCTGTTTGATAAGCAAGATGACTTGAGAATCTATCAGCTAGAGAATGAGATGATATCTCTAAACCCAGGCAACTTCGAAACCATGAATGACTTCCTCACCAAGTTCAAGCACCTGGTGCCCTAGTTGAAGTAGTGTAAAGTTGATAAGGAGGATGATTAAATCATTCTGCCATCCTTTCGAAACTTGGCCCAGATTACTCAGTTTTTGTGTCCACCTTTCATATCAGGGATCTTACAATCCCGAATTGAAAGATTCCTACTCTCAATTCATTCATTGACTCTCTCACTAAAGAGCGTGACACGCTTTTCAAAATGGGAATCATCATATCCTCCAAGGATCAAGCCTGTTTTGCTGGAGGACCCAAAGCTATGAATGGAAAGGGTAAGCAAAAGAACTAAAAGACTAAGTTTGAAGCTCCCAAACCAAAGGAGAAACACTAGCAGTTGGATGAGCCCTCGAGCTCAAGAAAGAACAAGCAAACATGAAAATAAGGCAAAGAAGAGATCAAATGTTCTTATTGCGGAAGGGGATTTCACCCTGAAAGATCCTACATGAAGAAACAACTTGATGAAATGACTCTTCTCCTTGAGAAGAACAACACCAATCTTCCTGAAGGTGCAAGGAAGAGAAATAAACATGATCAGAACATTCAGCCCGAAAGAGGACATGCCCTCATGGAAAATGTTTCAAAGCCTAGAGTTCTACTCATTGACTCTGGTGCTTCGAACCATATGGTGGAAAGCAAAGAATCCTTTTCATCCCTGGAGTCCAACAGTAGCATTCCCATCTGTTACCACCTAAGTTGTACTTAGTGGTTTTTATCAAGTGAGCCTTGTGAACCGGACAAAGATAACTTGTTCGGACTTCATAAGACATTCGGAAGTACTTCTGGGAAGTGCTTGTTGTATCATATCACATGTTCATACCCCATGGGGGAATTGTAACAAATGTTCTAGCATGATACTGTCTATAAAAGACTCAGTCTCTTAGACTTCATTTGTCAATCCGATCAGCCCAGGGTGTTTTTTCCCTTGGTTATTATTGGTTTTTGAACAAACGACTGATAATTTCTGAGTTTTTCACTCCATACCTCCAAAGTTGGGGTGGTTGGCTTGGCATTTAGGCCTATTGAGGTTATTAGAGTCTATGTGTCAATGTATAAACATGCTAGACATCATTTTTGAGTCATATGAACATGTCTAAGTCGCCCTAGGTGTTTTTCAATTTTTCAGTTTTTTCAGGGTTTTTTAATAAATTTTAATTTTTCCAAAACTTAGGCTATTTTTTAATAGTTTAATTGGAAAATTTGATTTTGTAATAAAAGTGGGCCAAATAATCGGTTTCAGTCATGTAGGTGCTCATTTTCAAGCTAAAAGCACCATGTAAACCCATGGACCCACTATTTCCTAGTTTTGAGTGATTTTCCATCACTCAGGTCAGAAAGCCCCAAAAATAAATTATTGATGATTTTAATTAATAAATTGATGAATAGTGGAGCAAATCCAAAATCACAGATCAGTGGATTCTTAGCCGATTTTATTGAAATCAATCAGATCTGAAGCAAATTGACTGGATCTAACAAATCCTTGACTGAAGGAGGTGATCAAATCAAATCCAGAGTTGATCTTGAGCATCCTTTATGGGGAATTTTTCCCTCCCTCTCTCCTCCACACGTTTTTGGCTCAACTGGATGAGTTTTGGTGGATTCTTCAGTCAACAGGTTGAGGTGTCAGTCAGATCAGCCCCCCGATTGATAGTCGCACTCAGTGAGACTCAGATCTGGCTCAGCTAGACACAGATCAGGCATTGATGGACTCTCCTTCAGCTGATTTGATTTGTCTCCTTTGGATTTGTGCCCCCCCTGGGTTGGATGGCCTGTAATTTGTATATATCCTACTTGAGGCTCCCTCTTCCAAGCTAGTTAGAGCTGGACTGAAGGGCTTGCCATTGTAACTATGTACTGATCTTCATTTGTTGAAATAAAGAGAAGCTTTGGAGGCTATACTATGTAGTGCTTTTGATTGTGTGGATTCTCAGTGTTATGCTGCTGATGTGGTAGCTGCAATTTCTTGCCAAATTCTGTTCTACTTTTGTGTTTTGGCTTCAATGATTCGGTTGAATCAAGTAAGGGTTTAAACTAGGAAAGCTAGATTGCTTGATCTTTTTTATCCATATGATGTATGCTCAAAAATATCAGGTATATGCTTAAATAAGGTTATTTTTGCATAATCTTTCATTTTTGTTGTTTTATGCATCTATATCCAGATCTCACGAGGTGTGTGCAGGCTTGTGTTATTTAGTTGCAAGTTCCTGGTTGGATGAAGGTGTGGATCTAGATTGACTCCATTCCTATCCAATAAGCTCAAGACTCTGTCCCTCAGCACTCCACAAAAGGGCCTCCTTTCAGCTTGCTCCATTCAAGCAATGATCCGACCTTCTCTCCTCTTCTTCTCATTTCTACAAAAATCAGCACTTTACCCGGTTACTTTGTTCAGTTCATAGCTTTGACTTCATTTGTATCTATTTCATCAAAGTAAAATATACATAGATCTGATATTTCATAGCTCATAGTCTAGATCTTGCACTCAAAAAAGTTTCATAAGCATTCTAGATCTAGCTTTAGGGAAATCGTCTTTTTGCATGAAAATATAAAGAAAACTTGTATATCGCATGCATTAGATTTGCTTTCGCTGTTATAAAATTCAATATTCTGCAATATCAGTGCACTTTCATTGGCTGCACAAACAGCAAGCCAAGATCCCAAGGAAAGCTTGCTTTCCTTGGTTCCTTTTCGTTTGTTTTAGCTAGTCTTAACTTCATTTTTTCTGAGATAAGGTAGGCTGATCCAAAGGTACTCTTAAAGTGCTTTTGGGAATTTGTTATTCTAACATGCTCACTGTATTTTAGCAGTTATGACAGAGAAGAAAGGAAGCTGGTGTCCGAAGTGGCTTTTGGAGCGCTCAAACCCCCCCAAGGGTCTCCCTTTTGTCACAAAATTCTTAAAATTTTTGTATAATTGTAAGATCTTGGTTTCAGCTTGTATAAGGACCAAGAGGTTTCTGATATATAATTTCTATGATATTGTAACCAATAATAATTAAAATTTTCTTTGGAATAGGCTCTTTCGAGCCCATTCCCCATCCCCCCTGGGGGGATTTGCGTCGGTGCCCTTTTCATCTCTTTCTGCTTATTTATTTTTTACTAGCATTGATCTAATTTGCAGGGTAGCATACTTGATTTTGTTATTAATTCCATACTCCATATCTTACATTTCAAAGTAATCGTGAGACTTACCCCACGATTTCTCGATTGACCCGAAAGGGGAAAGAGATTCGTGGTAGGATTAATTAAGAAAATAGAATTGTGTATCTGCTTGCCTTTTTATATCATTTTTTTATAAGAAAATATAAAATTTACCCCTCCTCGATTCCCCGATTGAGATCCACTTGGATCGAAAAAGGTTCTTGGACGGGTTTCTTTTAAATAGGAACACCCAATTTAAAACTTATTAAAATTTACAAGACTCCAGTGTGTATGCTCTGCACTTGGCTGCGGTTCGTCTGATTAGTCAAGCTATATCAAAAGCATTTGGGTGACTAGCATAATTAGGACTCACTCTCCCCAATTGACAAACCATCAGGTGAAAATCCAACACCTAGATCAGACCTCTACGATGGCAAAATACCCAAAGGAAGCGGAAACTTCTGAAAAGTGACCTCGGGGCGCTGATCTCTGTCACACCCTAATGGGTGCGTTATGAACAATAGCCCCAGAGACTCCATTTCAGCCCACATATTCCTTGCGGGTAGTCGTGAAGGTTTAGTTTTGGACATACTCCAAGTACTCTCGGGTATATCTGGAGTCCCCCCTTTGCCTAATTTAATCAACTCATACTTCACATTTAACTTAAAATATACCAATATGCAATCGCAAAACATTCACTCCAAGCACATGCAAGCATATTGATTATATTTTTGCCTCCATTCTAAGGCACTGGTTAAATTCTTGCTTTATATATATATTGTGTCTCAACATTTTGCTTTCGTGTGTTCATCTTTTACATCTTTCCATCTTTGATTATCTATAGTTAAATTGTAAACTCCTAAATAACTCATTCAGCTTAAACATCACAACACTAAGTAATTCTCCTTAGTAACTTAATAGGGTCTACCCCCCTTGGCTTCATTAGGAGTTGAGCCTAAACGGAGGAGTCAAGAACAAGGTGACAGCCTTGACTCGAGACTTTCCCCCAAGGACACACCGAGTGGCTTGAAGATTTCTGCCACGTGACCCAAGTGTGTGTGAAAGGTGGCAACACCATCCACATGGTAGATGACTCTCAAATCACTTCAAAGGGAAAAGACACTGTCAAACTAGAACATGGAAGCTCAATGATGTTCTTTATGTGCCCTCCTTGGCTTCAAATCTGTTGTCTGTATATCAAATGACACACACATGTTTTCCCAAGAGAGTAACATTCAGCCCGAATGATGTTGAGTTCTTAGAAATTGCATCCAGAATAATCATTGCAATAGGTATAGCGAATCATTCTGCTAATACCTATGAGTTGTCCACGTTTATGCCTGATGCAAATCCTACCGCCCTTCTGACTCACGGGACTGAGGTTAGCCAGCTGTGGCATGAAATGTTTAGACATATGAACTTCAAATACTTGCAGCAACTTCAAAATAATTCCATGGTGGATGTCCTCCCTACAATAAAAAACTCCAAAGGAATTTGCAAAGGATGAATTGTCGGCAAACATCCTGAGCATAAATTTGATTGGGGAAAGGCTAGGCGAGCTACATGTATTTTGGGGCTGATCCATTCTTATATTAGCGGTTAAATTCATACTACCTCAATGAATGGATTGAGGTATGTTCTCACTTGCATCGATGACTTGTCTAGATTCACATGGGTATTTTTTCTCAAGAAAAAATCTGAAGTCCTTGAAAAGTTCATAGATTTTAAGGATTCTATTGAGAATGTATCTGGGAGCAAGATCAAGGCTCTTAGATATGAAAATGGAGGTGAGTACATAAAATCTGAGCTGCTGTAAATTTTTTCTAAAAGTGGGATCAAGATTGAGCACCTCATTCCCTACACACCTCAACATAATGGTGTAGCGGAAAGGAAAAGCTGGGCCATAAAAGAGATGACCACTTGCATGCTTGAAGCTAAAGATTTGGATTAAAATATTTGGGATGAAGCTATGAATGTTGCTTCCTACATTCAGAACAGGGTCCCTAATTCATCCGTGAAAGGAAAAACACCTTTCGAAGCATACTTTGGTCACAAACTGGATGTGTCCAATTTCAGAGTTTTTGGGTCCACTGCTTGGGCTCAAATTCCATTGGATAAGAGGAAGTATTCGAGACCGCAGAGTATTGACTATATGTTCATTGGGTATCCAAAGGAATCAAAGGGATACACAATATTGAATATCAGAACCAAAAATGTATCTATAGAGATAAGTGTCCGCTTCAAAGAACCTCTCCAAGATGTGCAACTAGTAGAGGAAGAAACTGCTGAAATTTCCTCTCATTCTGTTGATGATTCTGATGATGAAAGTGGAAGTGTGAGCTATGATATTTTAGATCTGATGTTTGATATCAGTGAGCATGATATATCGGGTTTTGATTCAAATCCTAATGTTCCCACTCATCTCCCAAATGGGTCGAAAAGACTCTCTCTTCTGCCAGGTAAGATGTTGGAAATCCTGCTAATCCAAGGAGAACCCAGTCAGATTTTCAAAGAGCAGGTATTGCTCTTTATTGTAATGATTCCTTGCTGTCTGATACCTGCTATATGATGATTGGATCTAATACTAAGTCATATTATCATGCTCAGAATGATCCTATATGGCAAGCTGCAATGGATGAAGACTTCAACTCTCTCCGAAAAAATGCAACTTGGGAGCTAGTTTCCCTTCCACCTAGGAGGAAACTTATTCAATGCAAGTGGGTATATCGGACAAAGGTTTCTATAGATGGATCAACCTGCAAATATAAATCATTGCTGGTTGCAAATTTATTCTCCCAATTCTAAGGAGTGGACTACCATGAGACCTTTGCACCGGTGGCAAAAATGGATTCCATCAGGCTAGTTTTGGCCATTGTTGCATCCAAGCACTGGGAGGTGCACCATATGGATGTCAAAAGTGCTTTTCTTCATGGAGATGTGCAAGAAGAGATATACATGAAGCATCCTGAAGGCTACACATCAGATCCATCATTGGTTTGTAAACTGCATAAATTCTTATATGGCTTAAAATAGGCCCCAAGAGCTTGGTACGCCAAAATGGATTCTTTTATGCTCTCACATAAATTTGAAAGATGTAAGTCTGATCCAATTGTGTACTTGCAGAAATATGAAGGTAATTTTATGATCATATTTCTGTATTTTGATGATATTTTAATCATGGGAAGCACCCTTTCTTCGATTGTCATCATAAAAACTGCTTTACAAGAAGTTTTTGAGATGAATGATCTAGGTCTACTGAGGCAGTTTCTCGGGCTAGAAATAACTCAATATTTTGATGGGATTATGGTGAAAAAATACAAATATACTTCATACATGTTAATTAATTTTAATATGGCTGATTTAAAGGCAGCACCTTTCCCATTCCTCCCAGGAATTAGTCTTGAAGAGGGAAAAACAACTCCACAGGTGGATTCGACTCTTTACCGTCAGTTGATTGGAAGCCTTCTCTACTTGAAAAATTCAAGGCCTGACATTTGTTATGCCATGAATGTTGTATCAAGGTATATGCATTAGTCTTATGATCTTCATTGGAGTGAAACCAAGAGGATTTTATAGTACGTGTAGGGTACTAGATCCTATGGCATTCACTATGTTGTTGATTCCGAACTAGAGTTGGTAGGATTTACAGATTCTGATTGGGCATGAAATAACATAGATCAGAAGTCCAATTCTACCTATGTGTTTATGTTTGGTGGTGGGCCTATTTAATATTCAAGAAAAAGCAGTATTCCATTTCCCTTTCTTCAATAGAGGCAAAGTATAGGAAAGCGGTCAATGCATGCATCCAGGAAGTTTGGCTGCAAGGTATTTTGTCCAAGTTTGATATTGGTAGTACTTCATATACTGCCATTTTTTGTGAAAATCAAAGTGATATCAATATCTCAACAAATCTGGTTCAGAGACAGAGAACCAAACACATTGATATCCAAATGCACTACATCAGAGAATTGGTGCATGAAAAAACAATTGTTCTGCAATACTGCCCCACAGATGAGCAGATTGCAGATATTTTCACCAAGAACTTTACTGAGAAAAAGTTCACTTACCTCCGTTCACTGTTGGGGGTGAGTTCATCAGGGTGAAGTCTGTTAATTCTCTAGGGTTCATTTTGAGGGGGGGGTTTGTTCCCACAGGGTTTTCCTCTTTTCCTCACTTAGATTTTTTTAGCATTTTAGAGTTACTTTTTTGTAAAGGGTGACCTATCATCCTTTGTTGTCAAGGCCCTATCTTTTTTTTACTCCTCCACATGAGTATAGCTTAAGGGGTCATTATCCAACCCACACATCATTATTTGGCCTAATTGGCCTATTTTACCACTTATCCTAAGTTATTGGCTCAAATATGTGACTACAAGATCAAGTGGATCATCATTCTTCAATCAGGGAGGTTAAATGGGTCTTCTCCTTTAATCAAGGAGACTAACTGAGATTTATTCTTCAATCAAGGAGAAAATATAGGTTGATCTATCTGACCTAAGCACCCCAAATTAGTTAACTGATTGTTGTTCCACCTACTTTTAGTTAAACTGAAGCTGTAAAGGTGCCTCCATCATTATTTTTCCTATTTTTGGTAAATTTCGGTTAACTGGAGTGATTAAAGGTGCCTCCAACAACTTCTGGTGACTTAGTTCAATTCAGTTCAGTTGATCTCAACTAACTGGAGTCAAACATGCGCCCTCACTTACTGATTGACATGCAGTTGAGTTCTATTTAGTTAGACTCATACTAAACTGCCTCCGATTCAGTTAGAGTCAATTTATGGTTGTGATTAGTGGTTAATTGATGTGTCTAGTGTGGCTAACTAACAACTAAACCACTTTCATGTATGCAATTTGAATGACCTCCTTGCGATTCGAATTGTTTGGCTATTCATGTCGGTGTAACACATTGTATCACTTTTATTTATTAATGATAACAATTATACAACTACAACTCCTAATTGCAGTGTTTTCATGTCATTTGTCTGTGTAATTGATCCTTGAATCTTCTATAAGTTGTGCCTTGGTCCTTAGATTACTGTGACTCAATTTTCATAGTGTTGAAGCTTGAGTTTCAGAACCTGAAGGGAAATAATAGTTCGTGTGCTCCCAGAACAAAAAAAATCATGTACCAGCGTGGAGGAAGGGGCATGAGTGAAGAAGAACACGACTTTGTTATCAGTTGGTAAGGATATCAAATTAAATGAAATTCCAGAATACTTGTCTTTGGCCTTGGTGGGACATTTCTGTGGGAAACTAGTGGGTGAAGCGGCACCTTGCAGGTGGATGGATGACAATTGGAAACCTTACCTAAATCAAATGTCGATGTTTTGCATACTATCTTATGGTTGGATCCTCTTTAGGGTAAAATCAGAAGAAGATAGACAAAAACTGTTGGATAATTCTTGGAAGTGGTGGCCCTCTAGACTAATTTTGAAAAGGTGGTAGATTTATTTTGAAGCAAACAGAGAACCACATAACGTTCAACAAGTATGGGCCATTTTTCCTGGACTCCCGATGATGTTCTGGAATAAATAAATATTGGAAGCAATTGGAGGAAGAAGTGGGAGATTCATCTCATTAGAATACAACTGGTAACAAAAGGTGGACAAGAGCTGTGCGGAAATTATGGTGGAGGTGGATTTAAGGGATGGATTGTATGAATAAATTATGGTGGAACTGCATGATAGCACGTGGAAACAACGCCTAGATTACTTAAAGATCCCCTTCCGTTGTTATGTATGCAGACAAGTCAGTCATCTAATAAAGGATTGTACTAAAGCTTCTGCTAGTCATTCTCAACATAAGAAAATTTGGGTGAAAAACACATAACAAAACAGTATAGGATATGGCGCTACGTGGAAGAATAGAAAGGTGGTGAGTCTCAACTCGAAGAGAATGCAATGGAGATGGTTACACAACCCAACACTGGTAAGAGTGAACCCTCTCTCAAAACATCCCCTTCTATCACTAAATTGAGTGCTCTGGTACATGACTTAGATTCTTCTTGCACGCATAATAACAAGAAATGAGTAGTTGAAAGTATCGTTGAAACTAGAACTATGACACTTGTACCAGAACAGGGGGAGGAGGACAAATGTGTAAGCCCCAAAAAGGATTCTAGTAATGTGTCATTATCTCAGAAAGAGAACAAGGAACCCCCCTATTGGGAAAATAAAAAAATTATAATACAAGATCCAAAGTAGCTTTAATGGGAGGAAAGGAGCTAGTATCGAAGGGAGGGATGGCCCTAGATTTGATACCAAAGGTAATCCATGGAAGAAAGTCACAAATTTTGAAAGCTAAAACCCTGGCGGAGATAGAATTTAAAACTAGGAAACATGAAACAATAAAAAGGGCCCTTAGATCAGCGATAGCCCAACCCATGGTTCCCTGATGCTATGCCCATATTTCAACACTAGAGGGTTAGGGATCTCCCCCAAGTTAAAATCTCTCAAAAAGAAGATCACCAGTTTAAAACCTATGATCATCCTATTACAGGAAACAATGATCGAAGGAACTAAAGCGATCGAAGTCTTAGAACCCTAGATTAAAAATTGGTCCTTTGCTTATATAAGTTTGGATGGACACTTAGGGGGACTGATAACTGCCTAGAGCACAAATTTCATGGAAATCAATAGTGAAAGGTTTAGGACAGTGTTGGAAGACAAAAGTTACAGGGAAACCTTTTATTTTTTAATATCTATGGACCATATCAGAATATAAGGAATTTTTGGGAATCCTTCTTCTCCTCAAGGTTATTAGAACCCAAAAATATGGTAATGGGAGGAGACATGAACCTTTCTCTATCTAAGGAAGAAGTGTGGGGCTCATTAGCAAGAGTGAATAGTTTAAGTAATTTCTTCTCTGCACTTTTTGTTACACTGAAATCTTTTCATCTTTATCCATGTGTCAACCTTGTGCCTAATCCCTAAAGCTCCATCTGCTAAAGTTGAATGAGTTTGAGGTTTTTCCTACCCTTTTTACCCTCTCTAGGTAGGCTGGCGGTCTTAACTCGTTTAAGGATAAGGAAGAGGCTGGGAAGAAGTATTTTATAAACCTTTTCACAAAACCAGAAGGAAGCCCAATACAAGAGATTTTACGGGTCTTAATATTATTTTTGAACATGGGAAATGATGAGATGAATAAGACCCTGACAGAAGAGGTAACTGAAGAAGAGTTGGAAAATATAGTTCACTCATTTCAAAAAGGTAAGAGCCCAAGCTCTGATGGATTCACAATCAAATTTTATCAAGGTTTTTTTATTTATTAAAAAAGGATTTGCTGAAGGTAGTAAGAGAATCACAAAGAGAAGGAAAGGTGCTGGGAGCACTGAACTCGACCTTTTTATCCCCAATTCCTAAAAAAAAACTCTTCCTTCTTTGAGGACTTCAGACTAATATCGTGTTGTAATGTAGTATACAAAATTATAGCTAAAATTATAGCTCATCGTTTGAAGCAAATTCTTAGCAAGATTGTATCTAAAGAATAGTTCGGGTTCCTTTTCAACCGACAGATCCATGATGCAGTTTCCCTGGCTCGGGAGGTAATCCAATTCATTAATAAGAAAAAAAGAAAATCTTTCATTCTGAAACTAGATCTTTCTAAATCCTATGGCAGAGTGAGTTGGACATTATTGAGATTACTTTTGTTGCATATTGGAGTCACAGTGGATATAGTCAACTGGATAATTGGTGGTATACACTCTACCTCCTTTGCAGTACTTATCAATGGATATTCCTCTAGATTTTTTAAACCTTCCAGATGCTTAATACAAGGGTTCCCGCTCTCCCATTTTCTTTTTCTTTTGACAACATATGCTCTAAGAAAAATAATTCAACAAGATAAGAGCACAAGATCTTGCAGAGTAAAGATCTCGACTACTGAAGAGTTGTCTGATATATTTTTTGTGGTTGATGCGATAATGATGGGTGGGGGAGCTTGGGAGAATGTCATAGAAAGTGAATAGATCCTGTGTTGGATTTTTTGCATCTTTAGAAGCTATTCTTATTGTTCTTGTATTGTACCTCCTACGTGAGATGAACTTATTGTAATCAATCATACAACCCTAGAAGAACAATGTAGACCTCGGGGAGAAAAGAAACCAAAAGAAAAGCCGAGATAAAAATTATGTTGCTCTCCCAAGAGAATTCGTCCTGAGTTAAAATATTAGTGGAAAACATGTATAAATAGGAGGCGCCCCTCCTCATTATTCCACACAACAACACAATGAAGTTTAGATTTTTCTAGGAGAGAGATAAGTTCGCATATACTATAGAAGAAGACTGTTTTTAGGGTTTCTATCTTTGGAAAACATTTCCATATTTTCTCTTTCTTATTCATTGTACACTATTCCCAAAATTACCATCTCTAGACGAAGGTTGTTGGGTTTTTCCCATTCAAGATAAAATTACTTGTGTTATTGTCGTGTTATTGTTCTGTGCTTTATCTATCTTCTAGTGATCCTATGGATAAATACAATTAATATATATTGCTATAATCTTATGAAAATCTAACATGGTATCAAAGCAGTGCTAGAAGAAGTTGTTGTTAAAACTCTATTGGAAACCTGTCAGAACTAGGGTTTCATCTTTCAAGGTATTTCAAGGTATTCACTCAACCTTTTGACAAAAAAATAGCCTTGGGAATTTCCCTCTAAGGAGGGAGCATCTTTTTGTGAAGACATAAATCAATTCTAAGAATTTTCAATTTTGACCCAATTCTATTGTTGCAACAGAAATTAGGGTTTCAATTTTTTACCTACTCGCTCCACAGTTTTGGCTCAACTCTACCTCTTCTCAACTCGCCTCTCTAGGGTGCATTTATCTGTGGAGTCATTTTTCCAAAACTCCAACCTTCAGTTTTGACCTAGTCTCTACTAGGGTTTCAGATCCATATCTACAATCAAGATGATCAACATGAAGGTTGAAAATAGTCTAGAAGGAGCCTCCAAATTTAATCCCCTGTAAGTCTAGGTTTCTTATCCTATAAGAAAAAAATTGACCTATTCCAATGTGTAAATGAAAATGTCCCAGAACCAGAATTCAGAGAAGACAAACCTTGCTGGAGGAAGAATGATTCCAAAGAAAGAATGATTGTAGTGGACTAAGTTAGAGATCACATGGTTCCTCAGATCTTGGAAAATATGAAAGCAAGGAAGATGTTCAAAACCTTAAATAATCTATTTTAACATAGTAATATAAATGTGACTCTCACATTGAGGAATAAACTATTGAATATGAAGATGATGAAGTACGAGAATGTTGCCTCATATTTCATGAGAATCACCGAACTACGGAACAGGATAAAGTCCAGTGGAGACAATCTTAAAGAAAATGATTTCATTATGACAACCTTAAATGGTATCCCACCATATTGGGAGTCTTTCATCCAAACTATAAGTGGTCGGACCAAGTTTCCCAAATTTGATAAGTTATGGGGAGAATGCACTCAGGAAGAAACAAGAATCACAACACACCAAAGACTTCATGGCTCTCAACTTGAGGAGAATCAATCTTTCATATCTCATGCCAAGAAAGGAAAGGAAAGGGGAAGGAAGTCCTTTAATCACAAGCATCAAGATAAAAGATCAATTCCTTCCCCTGATCAGAAGAAACAAGAGAAGAAGAATTTATATTAAATATAGTGCTACAAGTGCAAGAAATATGGTCATTATGCCAGTAGCTGTCGAAGTTCAATCAAAAGGAAGCATGAAGCTTCAACTGCTGATGTAGAAGAATATCCTCCTCACAAGGAGCTAAGGAAGGACGATCGTTCGGAGTTATTCTTCTAAGAAATTATATGAAGATATAGATTGTGATGATAGTCAAGCTAGCATATGAAGATCAATGGACTCTGACAGTGGGAGACCACCCACAAAAATACAAAAGATAAGTATTTGATTTTACATGCTCTAGTAGATTACATCTGGTTGTATTTTTAAATATATTTTACAGGTCTACATTTCTAAATTCAGGACGTTAAATAGCCTCTCATGCTGCACAACCCATCTAGGATGACAACTCCTTTATAACACACTAGAATAGTACACGCTCTTAATGGTATTCTATAATGGAGACCATAAACATCTAAATAATGGCCTTATATGTGTTGTGTCGACGCATTGAATAAAAGTTTTTGTACATTATTAATACATTGATTATGAATTATTGCTAACCATTTAACAAGATTTGACTTGTATGAAATGCCATGATATACAAGGACAAGTGATCCCATTGATATATGGATGAACGAAAGAAGAAATCCTATAGAAGCATGTATTATGACTCTCAGACCTAGAATGATCTCATGCAAAGATTTGGTGATCAGAAGTGGAAACTTCTACGAATGTTGGTCTATCTGTTGCTTCAACAAGATTTAATCAACCGACTTCTGAGATATAGAGGGAGTTATCCCTCAAAGACAAGGATTCCAGTCTACTACATATGATAGAAACCTGACGACACTATTGTCGTGACTCAAAAAATACAATTGAAGGATCCTTGATGAACCTGGCCATCCCCAGGACGGATAATTACTTTCCACTCTACATTTACATGGAACCTTCTAGAAAGAAGGAAACATTTGTGGGATATCGCAAGTCTTCAAAGGATTACATAATATACATCCCAGGATCGATTCAAATCAAACCCAAGGAAGGATGCAACCTTTGAAGAAGAAATGGATATACAAAAAGGAAGAGGATCAAATATGGAGATCGATGTTGACGTAGAGATGAGATAATATTCCCCTCCAAACATGAAGAGGGTTCTGAAGAAATGAATAAACCGATCAGCCCCATTGATCCAGTTGAGCCAGATGATGCTCCCACAGATATGCACAACATATTTTGCAAAATGTAGAGGAGCATGAAGCTCCCCATGGAGTAGATAGGAGAATTGAAAAATACAAGGCCATATTTGTTTCCAGAAGGTTCTCTCAGAATGAGAGAGTCGATTACGATGAGACATTTGATCATGTGACTCAATATACTTCCGTCAAATCAATCGTTGCTATTACTTTAGCTATGAGATGGAAGTTGTATAAAATGGATGTCAAGATAACCTTTCCCTATGACATTGTTGATAAATTACTTCTTGGGATTAGAAGTATGATAAAGGCGGAATAATATTTTCCCTAGGACAAGGAAATTAAACCATAGATATACAAAAGAGATTCACAATGTTGGACTCCAAGTCCATAGCTACTCCGATGGATGCAAATTTGAAGAAGCTGAGAGATTATGTTTCAGATTCAAATTTGATCGGTCCCACTATGTATCACCAAATGATTGGGTCCTTGATGTATCTGACAAACACCAGACCATACATTTGTTTTGATGTGAATGCCCTTAGTTAGTTTGTGTATGAACCGAGCCAGATTCACTGGACTGTTGCAAAACATGTGCTCAGATATTTACGTGGAACTGTGGGATATGATATACGATAGAATTTAGATTGTGACTTGAGATTGCAAGGGTTTACAGAATCATATTGGTCTTAATGCACTACAGATAGGAAGAGCAATTCAGGATGTTGTTTCAGTTTGAGTTATGCAGTAATTTCCTAGTACAATAGGAAGCATAACTCAGTAGCTCTCAGTACTGCAGAGGATGAGTATATGGCTGCAAGTTCAGCAACCAAAGAGGCACTTTGGTTTCATAAACTTATTGCAGTATTGTTTGGACAAATTCCAAATCCAATCGTGATTCACCATGATAACCAAATTTGTGTGCAGATGTCAGTGAATCATGTATTTCACGACAAGTCAAAGCACATAGAGATTCGATATCACTTCATACATGATATGGTGCAGAAAAGTACGATCGAGCTCCAGTATATTCTGACAGATGACTAGACTGTACATGTTCACACCAAGCCTATTCCCAGGATGAATCTTTAATACTTTCACAGAAGACTTGGAGTAGAAGAGAACGTATCCCTCCTTCATAGGTAGAGATGACTGAGAGACATTTACCATACTTTTTCCCAGGTACCCCTACTCGTCTAGGTTATCATCTAGGTATGGTAGAAATCCCATCAGCAGATGAGATGGTCATGTAGTAGATGGTTGGGTTCACACAGGTTCCTCTGCTCATCCAGGTGCTCAGCTAGGTATGGGATAAATCCCATCGGCAGATGAGTTGGATAGGTAGCATATGGTCGTGTGATTGCATAGACACCTCTGCTCATTCAAGTTCTCGGTGAGGTATGGGAGTAACCCATCAGAAGATAAGACAAACAGGAAGTATATGTTCGTGTACATTGACTCGTTTAGGTTCTCATCCAAGTATGGGAGTAACCCATCGACAGATGAGACAAACATGCAATAGATGATCATGTGCATTTACTCATTCAGGTTCTCAATTAGGTATGGGAGTACCCCATCGCGGATGAGACGAACAGGAAGTAGATGGTCATACACATTTTCTCATATAGGATATATAGCTAGGCATGGAAGCATTACATCGACAGTAGAGACGGATAGGTAGAAAGAGAATTTCTCTCAGACATCCAGGTAGAAAAAATTCATAAAGACAACCTTTAATATGTTTAGAGATGATAGAGATAGTATAGATGTACAGATGAAACCTAGATGATCGTGATGTTGATGAAGACCGAAGAATACCTTCCTTATTGAGAGGGAGTGTTGGATTTTGTGCAACTTCAGAAGCTATTCTTATTTTTCTTGTATTGTACCTCCTACAGTAGACGAACTTATTGTAATCAATCATACAAACCCTAAAAGAACAATGTAGACCTCGTGGAGAAAAGAAAGCAAAAGAAAAGACGAAATGAAAATTATAAAATAAAAATTATGTTGCTCCCCCAAGAGAATTCATCCCCAGTTAAAATATTAGTGGAAAATATGTATAAATAGGAGGCCCCCCTCCTCATTATTCCACACAGCAACACAACAACAACACTGCAACTCAATGAAGTTCATAGTTTTCTGGGAGAGAGATAAGTTCACATATACTATAGAAGAAGACTCTTTTCATGGTTTCTATCTTTGGAAAGCATTTCCATATTTTCTCTTTCTTATTCATTGTACATTGTTCTCAAAATTATCATCTCTAGACGAAGGTTAATGGGTTTTTCCCATTTTAGTTTCCTAGGATAAAAATACTTGTGTTATTGTCATTTTATTGTCTGGTGCTTTGTCTCTCTTCTAGTGATCCTATGGATAAATACAATTAAGATATACTGCTATAATATTATGAAAATCTAACATCTCGGATATATACAAGAAGGAAACAGGGATTCACATAAATGTGGAAAAATCCATTCTTGCTGAAAATTATATCCTAGAAAAAATGAAAAACAGGTTAGTAATGGAGGTCCCCTATTTATTGAAACCACTAACTAAAGGATTTAAATATTTAGGGTTTCTTCTTATACCTAATTCATATTCTTTCAAAGATTGGATTTGGCTATATAAAAATATAGAAGGATGTATAGGATGTTGGGTGAACATGTTTCTATCAAGAGGAGGAATATTGGTCCTCCTCTAAGCGGTTATTCAGAGTATACTTGTTTACTGGGCTTCAATAGCCTATATCCCCAAAGGAATTGTACACAAAATTCACACGAAGTTCTTCTCCTTTTTATGGACAACAAGCAGACAAGTGGATGGAATTCTGTTGGTCAAATGGAAAATGGTGGCTAACCTAAAAGAGATTGGAGGTTGGGGTATTAAAAATACATTCCTATTTTTCCAATCTTTGGTAGCAAAATATCTGTGGAGATTGATCCAAATACTACCATAATTCTTCCATGTTAGATTGGATAAGGATGCCAAAAAACTCATACATAAATGGATCCATAGGTTGGAAAGCCTTTGTCCTTTCCTTTCCTCTGATCGGAGACTGGTTGGATTGGTCTATTGGGAATGGGAAGAAAGTATGGTTAGGAGAGGACCCATGGATAAGTGCGGGGCATGGCAATAAGCTCTTGTGTGATACAATAGAGAATTTAACTTAAAAGACTCAAAATAACTAGTATTCATGAGTCACGCTCGCAGAATTCATTGATAGAAAGGAAAAATAAAGTGGAAGAGTGCATAAGAACTAGGATTAGAAGAAAGCTCAAAGGATGAATGGAACCATACTTATTTAAAATTGTATAAATGTTGGCAAATATTACCAATTATTAAAATGCCAACTGTAAAATGATTGGCGATATTTTTCAAAAAATATTTTTAATTTCCAAGGATTTAATATCATTTATATAATAATCTAGCGATTTTTAGGGTGAAAAAATTTTACCCCATCAAAATTGGGTGAAACGGGGCTTCAAAAAATGCAAAATGGCAAATCTTTTTTGGGAGAAAAACATGGAAAAAATAGCCCACTGGGCTAAAATTCGCCCCTAAAATTATCCCTGCTCCTTATAATATCTTAACTTTCGTTTAGCCTCTAAATATTTCTCACACCACAATTTCTCTTTAAACTTAGAAGTAACAATAATTTTAATGTTATTAATATTTTGCACTGCAACATTTTTGTTGATCTCCCAGTGGTTTAACTAGGCCCTCGTATATTTATACCAACCTTGCTTGAGCCTTAGGTGGTATTGGATGGAATTAAAAGCTATCTTAGGAAGTCTATGGTCTCCCATGTTATTGATTTTGTGTTTGCACAACAAGAGCCTAGTCATAGCTAGGCTCTCGATAGGGGAAAGTCCCACTTCTATAAGGAGAATAGGATATGGTGTATTGCTTTTAATTTTGAGGTTATACGTTATAAAACGCTTATGGATTTGCTCAATATTCCTCTAAGATTCTCTGGAGATGTTGTAACCCTAAACCTCACAACCATACAAGATATCAGGAGTGATTAAAGTTTCAAAGAGGACCTTCTTTTTATCCCACATCACCAGATTTGCTGCTTTGCAATTATTTTCAAGAACAAAATAAGCTTTCCACCCTCCATTAATCCTTTTCTCAATGCTATAGTTCCAACCATGTATTGTAAGGTTTTAAATAAGGGTTTTTAAATTATGGGAGTACAAAAATATAATTTAAATTTAAACTAAAATATAATTTAAATTTAAACTATATTTAATTTTTTTAATTTGAACATATTAAAATTTAAAATTAAATTAAAATTAAAATATAATTTATATTTATATTTAAATTTAAGTTTAAAATAAAATATAATTTTATATTTATATTTATATTTATATTTAAATTTAAATCTAATTTAAATTTTATATTTATATAAATAAACATATTATTCAAGTTTATATATAAGTTCTTTACAATGTATATTAAGAACTGCTTGTGGTATAGTGGTAAGGGTGTTGGGATAATGGGCGTGAGGTCCAAGATTTGATCCTCCTAGATCACTTATTTTTTTTGAAAATATATTGAATTTTATACTTGCATAGATTTCAGTGTATGGTGTTTTAAACATGCATCGATTTCAATGTATGGTGTTTTATCCTTCCATATTTTTCAGTGTAGCTATTATTCCTTGGACGCATTGATTTCTGTGTAGATTTCATGGATGCATAATTTTTAGTGTGGATTTCATAGATGCATAAATTTTAGTGTATATATGTTAATGCTTGCCATTTTTATATAGAGTCTGAACTAGAAATGGAAGATGTGCATGTGGAAGATGCTATGAGACAAACATGAGAAGAACAAAAAAGACAGAACATTGAACGTTAGAAAGCATATCAAGAAAAAAAATATAACCAAATGACAGCAAAAGAACGAGAAGAAGACTTGAAACGAAAAGCAAAACAACAAAAAGAATATCAAAAAATAAAGTTGGACGAAATGAAAGCAGAAGAACGAGAAGAACGAAGAAAATGAAACACAGATCGACAAAAAGAATATCGAAAAATAAAGATAGATGGATTGATAGCAAAAGAACGAGAAGAACAAAGAAAACAAAACATTCACCAACAAAGAGCATATCGAGAGAGAAAGCTGAAGCAATTGGAAGAACAAAGAAATCAATTTGTAGAACAACAAAGACAATATTCAACCATTATACTCATAGA
This sequence comes from Pseudotsuga menziesii, assembly GCA_001517045.1. Classification (NCBI taxonomy): domain Eukaryota; kingdom Viridiplantae; phylum Streptophyta; class Pinopsida; order Pinales; family Pinaceae; genus Pseudotsuga; species Pseudotsuga menziesii. The sequence continues at coordinate 65,050 of LPNX010213121.1, forward strand.
ACAAATTGTGGGAGATGCTTAACATGTAACGGTTAGAGAGAAACGTGTTGATGACATGGTCCAGTTTCAAGCAGTTCCAATTACTAATATGGTCCAAGAAAAGGAGATTGAAATTGACGATAATATATCGGTACCATCGAAAGAAATGTATACTAGACATCGAAAATTTGTGAACGAAATGATCAATTAGTAGAAGTTCAAATGTGTCATCTCTGCTAGGAGTTGTATGCTGGAATACAAGTACGTAATTCAAGTACAGGTCTAATGTGCGTACGATGTCTAAGAGAGAGATCTGATCATAGATTCTCAGCAATGGACTGATGCAGGACTCGTTAATGGTGCTCTTGGAGTTATACAACAAATTGGCAACAACAACACTGTGCGCTATTGAATCTCAACCTGTTTGAAATCCAATTTCCTACAATACTTTCCATTATTTAAATAGCAATAGCATACACCATGGACCATGAAATCTCATCATGTTTGAGATCCAATAGTCCACAATGCTACAATGCCGACATACTATATAATTTTCACTTCTTTAGCTAGCATCGGAACGCAAATGTAGGGTCCGATCACAATAATTTAGTCCAACTGTTGTGTTGCGATATTTCCATATTTATCTATTTCATTAGCCAAATATGGTAAACATCAAGTTTCATTAAAAGTGTAAAAAAAAATCATTAAAGAAAAAGTATGCAATTTATTATAACTATTTTATTGATCCAATATGGTAAATGTCGAGTTGCATAAAGAGTTTATCGTAAAGAAGAAAATGTGTACTTGTAGTCATCTTAACTATTTTATTAGGAAAAATATGATAAATGTAAAATTACATAATGTATAAAAGTGTTGTTATTGTGCATCATTGATAAAATGCGTTAAATGTAGACCTGCAAAAACTATATTAGAAAGAAATAAATGTGTAATGAGTTTTTGTTCTTTATATTTCTGTTGAAAATATAATTCGTTGGGTTAAGGTTTTTGTAAATAGGTTTTCAGTTACAAATAAGAATAGATATGTATTTTGGCATATGAAAGGTCATAGGTGGCATCTCCTTTGGTATTAAATATTTATATGTTTTTAATAAATAATCAATGTGGAAGGTATTCATGCCTATCTGAACTTGGTTGTGCCCATTCTTATCTTCTCACTTTTGATATGTCAGACCTACATTCTTCCGAGATGAACGTAATGTTTATCATTGTCGGCCTCAAAAAAAGATAAAGGTTAAACTTGACAGACTAGTAAAGCACCCAAATCTTGTCACTTTATTGTTGCATAATGTAATTATGGACTAAATGAAGTTACATTCAACACTTCACGACACTCACACGATGTCCAGGGACCTTTTAGATGCAATTGTAGTTTTTCAAAACCCACAATTGATTAGAGAAAACAAAACATGTTCACATTCCTTAGCACTAGGTTTGGAGGGGCCTGAGTCCTATGGGTCAATTAACATGCGCATGTGATTTGTAGTTACAAAACATGTGCACAATTTATAGTTGCAAAAACAAGGAGCATTTTGTAATTACAAAACAC